>VZUI01098229.1:0-15967 GCA_013401135.1 Cettia cetti | reverse complement strand
GTAAAATTTGGGGAAACTCCAAGAAAATAGCCTTAATATTCAAATATAGTATCAAATTATGTAATAGAAGCTTAATGCGCATGTGTAACCCAAGAAGTCATTGAAAGGACACGTGAGGAAGATGATGAGCCTTACTCACTGCAACCCCCGAAGGTGGGGAGACCCCCGGAAAGGGGATGGTGGAGCATGCGTAATGAAGATGATGATGGGTGGAGATAAAAAAAGATTACGAATCGAAAATGGGTGGTGATGGGCGAAGACGAAGAGAATAAAAGGTGTAAACTTGGGGTGTCTCATCGGTACACGGCGGGACCCAAATCCTGGCCCTGTACCCCCGCGCGGTCCTTTTTTGCCTACACACTATTATTGGAACCAGATTATAACCGATATTATTATTATACATTTAAGCTGCTAAATTGCTACAATTAAATTGTTGTTATATTTGACTTGTTTTGAGTTAGTTTTTTTATCGGCTAATTGGACAGCTTGAGTATTTATAACAGGATGCTGCACTGAAGAAAATTGCAGGCTGGTTTTCAGAGCTTAAATATTCTAGCAGCTATTTGAGTAAAGATTTACTGTGCAAGGACATAGAGGCTTTTAAAAACCACATTCCAGTCATGTTTCCTAAGCTAGGCAGGGTAACGCTTTGATTATAGTTAACCCAAATTATTTCTCCAAAATGAGCATCAACACCTAGGACAAGTATTACCATGTGCAGTTGGGGCACAGCAATATAAGAAAGATATAAAGCTATTAGAGAGGGTCCAATTCTAAATGAGCAGTTATTCTGCTACATAGTCCCATACTCTTACAGAGAATTAATCCTTGGCCATTTTTATCCCATAAGCTGTCTTTTCACATGAAATTTAATTTTAAATCAATTGTACAGAAAGCTAAATTTAGGGGAAAAAGATTTTAAAAAGTCTGATGACTTGACACCTCTCCCCCCTGCATGGGTCTCTGCTCTGCTGGGAAGCTGGACTTTCCTGGCTTTGTCTGTATGCAGAGGTCTGCAGGATCCCCATTCCCATCACCCACAACCTAAATCCATCCTCAACACCTACTTATCACTTAGTCCCCTCCCTTAAACTGGGTGTTGAAGGAACCCCCCAAACTGTGCTGAGCTCCTCATCTTTCACTTGTGTCATTTTTTGTATGTTTGGTTTACACCAGCCAGTACACACAGGGTGTCAGCCTGTGCACCCTCCCAGCTGCAATTCCTTTCACTGGTTTTTATACAATGTCTGCACAGCAAAGTGCATGTTGCAAACAGTGCAAAAAAGGGGTTGCAGTGGCTTTTTATCCTAAAAGTGAATGCAAAAGCCAGCTCCATTTGGTTTACACAGAAAGTATCTTCCTTCAGTGCATTGGACAACAAAGTCCAACCACTTCCAAGTACCACCTCTTCCCTAAAAGCAACTTGTCAGCTGAAGTAATTATGTGAAAACATAAACAACCCGTTACACTCCATCAAGAAGCCATTAAACATGCCATGGTAAGTCAGTAATTTACATATGTCTGATTGTTTAGTAAATAAACTGTCTCCTGAGAGGACTGTAAACAATTTTTGCATCAAATCTGTTGATTAGTCTTTCTGGGAATAATGCTAGACAATACAAGCAGGTGTGAGTCTTGATATCACTTTATTTGAAATTTAGGATTAAATATGGCAATGAATAAATTTTTACATCAAAACTGAAGTTGATGTAAACCTAACCTTCTATTAGGAAAAAATTTTTAGAAATCTGAATTTAACTTCAGATTGTTTAACAACCTACAGGCTGTTCTATTTGTCAGTGGGTGTAACACTGAAAGTGTAAAATGAGATGTATGTTTAGATGTACATTACTACCTGTACCAGGCAGTACTTTTTTTCCTATTATTACTAGCAAAACTCAAAGGTAGCTGACACTGACACTGTGCACCAGGGCTATTGAAGAGGTCCCCCACACACCATGGGGACCTTAGTGTCCCTGCCCTGTCCCACTTGCCCCAGTGGGACATGTCACCTGTGGGCCTGAATCCAGAATTTCTCCCAGGGAGGTAATTCAGAAGAGACAAACTGACAAACCACTCAGTGGTGCAGGCTGAGACCAAGGTGTGCCTGTGGTCAGTTTGGCAGCTTTTATCAGAACAGGCAACTGTGGAAACAATCTTGGTCTCACAGGGTCATAGCTGGGCTGCTGACATCCCTGTCACCACTGCAGGACCATGCTCACAGCCAGCTGGGGACCTGCAGTGCTCTGAACACAGCAGAACAGCTCTCCATGGCTTGAGCTGAGACCTCCGCTGCACCTGGAATCACTCACAGTATTTGGCAAACCTATTGCTTTGCCTTGTTGAGGGTACTTGGCAGTTTCTTTTCCTGGATCAGTTATTTTCAGTGATAACCTGTCAAAAGACAAAATCAGTCAGATTTTCATGCTCTTCCTTGCTTTAGGAGAGTCTTGCTGAATTTCTCTGAGTTCCCCAGAGCTGTGTCTGGTGTGGATAGAGACCACCTCCTTGCCATCAGTGATGTCCCGTTTAGCAGACCCCAGCATCCTCCCTGCAGCAGCAATGCCTGGATCCACACACTGGCCCACTGGGGCTATGAGGTTTTTCACATAAGAACTCAAGATAAACAGAGGTTTAATTTTCAGATAAAGCACCAGGAGAAGGATGAATGTTTTCACAATATTTGGTTTATCAGCTGTTAATTTCCATCACGCTCTTGTTAACTTCTGTTTCCCAGAGGCAAAGCACAGGACAGCTCTGAGAATCTGCAGAGAGAAAGATGACAAAAATATCAGCTATTTTAACCAAAGTCTTTAAGTGGCTAAGAAAGACTGGAAGGAACCATGGAAAGGCTGCTATTTATAGAAACATAGCTGTCAGACATCTTAGATTTTAGACTGCAGATATTTATTACAAATTGTTGGGATGGGTATTTGTGAAAATAACAAGGTCACCTCAAACCTACCAAAGTAATTTGTTGGTTAATATTTTTTTAAAAGCTTGAACATTTGGTTAAGAAAGTAAAAAACAAACAGTGGACTAAAATATTTATCATAGTGAAAATATACAAGAGCATTTCTTTTCTCCTGATAATATAGGACAGAAGTGTAACAGGCTGAGGAATAAGGTGTGTAAAAACACACCATGCATCTGTGTCAGAATTGTGTATGATGGAAACAAAAAGGCGTATTGGAGTGAACTGCAAAATTACAGTGCAAGAAATCCATTTTTCCCACAATAAATCTATCACACCTTTCTAAAAGCAGTGTCAGTCAAAGCATATAGATTTTGCATGTCTCCAGAAAATCCCCAAGACAGCTCTGCAGTGCTCTGTAACTCAGATAGAAGAGCAATCAGATAACAAGGCCAAGCTCAGACCAGGTAGTCCCTGGCAGATCTGCATGCACTCTGGGGGATGTTTCTGGGGCTTGTTACCTCTCCAAGGCTGGTAAAACCCACCAGCCCCTGAGCAGCAGTAAATCCTCCAGGGAAGATGTTTCCATAAGGCATGCTGGGATTATTTTATTGCTGTTGTGCATTCTGAGCCAGAGCATTGAAAGGATAGCAGATTGCAGCCCTCCTGGGATAGGACACAGATTTGTTGCTACAGCTGTCAGGACAGCTGCACCTGTTCCCTGGTTGCACAGCCTGCCCTTTTGAGGGCCTAATGACCAATTAGAGCTAATAACATGAATGAAGATTGCTGTTTTCGACAGCCAGCAGTGATGGAGTAATGGCAGGCAAGGTGCTTGGGCCAGGCTAGGTTCTGTTGGCGGCAGCAGCATGGTCAGCCATGCCTGGGGCAGACTGGCCCAGCTCCACCAGTGCCGTGGGGGAGAGGGGTTACGCCTGGCCACAGACAGCTCAGGGCAGGACAGAGGGGATGCAGAAGTCCCAGGTGTGGCCCACTTTGGTTTTCTGGGAGTGCCACAGACCCCAGAAGCAGCCAATAGACACAGCAGCAGGAATGAGAGGATGTCAGGGGTCTGACCTGCTGCAAACTGCCCTCTGCAAGGCTGTGCCAAGTGCCACAGCTGGCCCTTGAGGCATTTCACTGTTCCTGCTTTAATGTTTGTGGCTGCCATAGTCCACCCATCAAGAGCCTTGCCAGGAGAAGTGATAATCATGAGCACTGTGTGAGAAAAGGCTGCTCTTCCTCTATCTTCCCCACAGAAAGAGGATTGTATCATGAAGTCGTGCATGATAAGATGGTATGGATTCAAGTTGCCTGTTCCATTCTCTTGAGGGACCAGAGAACAGCAATCATATGAAAAATCCTACGTGAACCATGGATACAGCAGAAAAGAAAAACAATGGTATTTCTGCTGTACATCTTCTACAACTGCACCTCTGAAAACTATAGGTAAGACACACTACCAGACAGTGGAGTTCCTACACAGAAAGACTATGTGAACAGTCCTCAATCTCTGGGAGAATTCTCTCAAGTGAAGAAGCCAGTTTTTCATTATGAAGGGCAATTAGAACAAAGAAAGTGAAATGTCTTCCCATATTTCTGTGAGCTAGCCCCTCCCCTTACCTGAGATAAAGGTAAGTTAGTCCCAGTAGTTCAGCCATGATGCTGCAAAGTTTAGTCTTGATGCTGCTGCTGGGCCATGAGGCATCTTAGAAAATAACTGAGAAAAATCCCCCCTCACTTTGGAAGGTGACAAACTTCTCCAGAGCACATGCCAAGTTCTGCTGCTCTGTATGCCATGAGTCCATGAGCCAGCCGAGAGGCTTGACTCAGAGCAGCTCAAGTGGCTCTTTAAAGATCAGTGTAAAGGCAAACACAAAATGTAAGCAGTGATTAAACACTTTACAATGGTGATATTTAATTTCTTATTTGCTGGTCTCAGATCACACACTAATGATCCGTTCTCACTTTCAGCAAGCCCCCATGTGACAGGCAGCTGGAATTGAGTTTTTTCATGGCAAGTACCTGTGTTCCTCTTTTACAGACTGTGACCATAATCTGTTGACCCCTGGGAGCCCATTACCCTTTGCCATATGCTGTATCCATGGAGGACCTGAGACATCTCGGGCAGCCTCTCATCAGGCTGCTCCTAGCTGGCCAAACTGCTGTGCCAGGTTCTCTGATGAGCTGTGCCTCCTGTTTCCCTGAGGAGACATCAGAGGTACATCACCTTCCCAGTATATCACCTGCCTACAGAACTAATTAGGGTGGTATGTAGAAGTTGAATTCAAGAGGTTTTAGTTGACTTTGTTTGAAGAAAAAGGTTCAGAAAACTGGTCAAATCACATGGAATATCTTTTGCTGAAAGCAGAATTATAAACAGTGGCCTTAAAGAAAATCTTCTCCATAAATATTTCTTTCCTATACAATTAATCTTTAGGGAGTATGGGAAAAGGTATACAGAAAACAATTTTCTTGTTCTAACTACTTTGTTTTAGCTGAAAATAAAATATTTCTTCATGTAGTTGGACAACAAGTTTGGTATTTCTTTGTTGTTACTAAATATGACATGTCACTAAATATGAATAGTGATGTTCTGGACCAGTGGAGGTCAGGAGAAATTTTGGTACTGGTTTTTCCTGTACTCTAGAGTTTCCACCTGAGTGAGGCTGTGGAAGCTGAGAGGCCTTATATGGCATGTCACTGTCTGGCTGCTTGACTGCAACCATGGAAAGATGTCTAAAGGATGCCAACATTGTCTTCCTAAATTTCAACCCCATTGTATATTTAAAGTTTGGCAATTAGTATAAGGAATCAAAGTAATCTCAATTTGAAGTATTTTAAGTTACCTCATTAGATTCAATATTAATTTCTTCATCATCTCATCTCAATTACATTTCCATTTCAAATTATCTCTGTTAATTCTAATCAATTTTATATTTTGATAACAAGTATGATCTTGATGGGTGGCTGGAGCACTTGAAGGTCACTGCAGCAGGCAAGTGACCCTGTCACAGACCATGGCAAAGTGTGTGTCCTGCTCAAGGGAAGTCACCCATGGGAGTGCACAAGCTGTTCAGAGGATGTGGGTATTTTTATTGCTGTACTTTCCTCATCTTCCCATGTTTGAAACAAGTGTCACAAAAGCAAAGGTTCTTCTTGTTGGATCAGATGCTGAAGATGGCAGTAACTGGAGACAGCACCTTCCCTGGCTCAACAAGGCTTATTGTGCAGGGTGGCTACCTGGCTGCACATGTGCAGTTTCATTTTTTATTCCTTTGCCAGCACAAAAAAAGACTCCCTGAGTGCCAGGCAAAGCTTGTGCTGTGAAATTCATGACCAAGGCTGGGCCAACATGGGAACCATCCTGCACCAGGGCAGCAAGCGTCTTGCAGTGTTGACTGTGTTTGCTGCAGCACCAGGGACCCTGGGGAAATCCACCCGCAAATTGTATTTAAAATAATAACCCACTGGGTATATCGTGCCTCAGGAAGAACTGCCTTGAGGGGAAGAGGATTGCAAGAGACAACCAAAGCCTGCTGGTTTGAGGACCAGCTGCTTCAGCAGAATCTCAGCAAATTGCAGCTGATTCCTGGGGTCTCCTGATGTCCCTTATCCTGATGTTTTCCTTGTGTCAATGACCATCACCTGGCCAAGAGCTGTTGAAAGTTTAATTTGCATGCTCAAAGCACATTTAAAGAGATGCTGGCATTTTTCCAAACAGAGAAAATGATCTGCTAATATATTAGATGGTGTGTTACACTGTAACATAATATCTGAATGGAAAATTGTTATGAACAATCATTAAAAAGAAAAATTAAACTATGAAGTAAAATCACGCCTTGAATGCAAAATCACAATTTAAACTCACACTTCATGAAGGCATAGACATAAAGACAATCATAGTTAAAATAATTATGTACTTTAAATAATTATGTACAGAACCTAAAGTATTCTTTGATGTCTAAAGTTTTAATGAGTGAAATAAAAGTATGACAGATTATGAGGCCACATCTCCAGAAGCTAGGTTTTGAAAAGAAAATACTAACATGAGATTTTCCATCAGAATTAAAGAAATGACAGCACCGAGAGTGGCTGCTTCCAGAACTGAAGTACTAGCTTTCTGTGAAAATGACACTGTCAAAGGGAAAAAACCTCTCTTCTGTGTTTCTGATGCACTGGCAGCCTCCTTCACTTTCAGCTAGAGCTATCTAGCCAGGAAAGACAAAGGAAGAGAATTTTTGTTAGCAAAGATGGATTCAAAGTGCTGTTACTTACAGTTTATTACTGGCCTACTTAGGTTTATATAGTTATAGTTATGTTGACTGTTAAAAAGTAGTCGATTACTCCATGAGAATTCCAGAGTCTACTATGAAAAGTAAAAATACCTAAAAGTAGAAATCCCTAATAAATTAAAAATAAACTTATGAAACCTCATAGGTCTTAGAGCTGAAAAGCATGACTAAATCTAAACTTGAAACTTTGAGTGAAATATTTAAAACATAAGATACTTGAAAAATGATGAATGCTAAAGGATCTGAGTACTGGATCTTTCTTCAAAGAAAATCCTTTTTGCCAACATCTATATGCCAGGAGCTACTGTGGAGCACCAGAGAAACAAAGAAATCCACCAGTGCTGAAAAGCTTTTGTTTGCACTCGGTAGTGTTCAAAAAAGTGATCTCAACAACCAGTCTCAACCAACAGTTGTTTCCTGTCTCAGTACCTGGGGTCTGACTTTAAATAACCAATGTGTAAATAACTAAATAGCAATTTGAACTCACCTGGTGTGTGAGAAACCTCTCAAAAGCAGTAAGTCCCAAGCTGTGTCTTGCAGCCTCCACTGTGGCAGCAAAATATGCAACAGCAGCAAAAGACAATACACATTTTTTGAATCTTTGCATAATTCTTTTAGAATCTTTGAGGAAGATCAGTGTATGAGGTGAATCAAAGAACTGATGAACTACATTCAACATAAACTATAGGAACAACAGTGTATAAAATCAGTTTCTTTTCAACTCCCTGATAGAGCAACAAATTAAACCCTCAAACCTTTCCTCTTGAACTTAAATTTTTAAGGCAAAAGGATAATCCTTTTTTAAATATGGAGCAATTATGTAGCCTATGTCTTCAACAGGTGTCTCATCTTGACTTCATCACTTGATGTCATTGAGAAATTTACTTGTTCCTGAGCCAGTTTACCACTTTTCAATGTATCACTATTTCTGAAGTGTTTTATAAAGACCCATAATCACTTGTGACTCTAGTTAAAGACAGTAAATATCCAACCCTTGTTGTTTTCTTCCAACAGGACAGATTTTTAATAAGAGTGAGTCACACTCTAAATACACCATCAATGTACAATTTGGGGGGGTTGAGTAACAGTGTCCACAAGCAGCGAACAGTTGTCGAAGAAGTAAAGGTGACCAATGAGACCTACTTCTTGTGAGCAGCCTTTTGCAGCCTCAGAGCTGAAGTGATGCCAGAAAAACACCTCATGAGGTGGTTATGCTATGTTTCTGTTCTCGGCTCTTAGGTACAGAGAGGTTCCCTGCATACATATCCTCTCTTCCAACAACTCAGTAATAATCAGGAGAAAAAGTTTGGCATTAAGAATCTTCTCTTCTCACCTTATTCTTTTCCCTGACAGGTTCCTAGGCAGGACCTAAATTCCCAAGGAAAAAAGTCCACTAAATATCCTTCCATTCATTTGTTTTTTAAAGAAACTTGGAACAGCTTTGTTTTCTTGAAAATCCACCACTTGTAACTACAAAGCTGCTAGCAGTTTATCATTAAACATAAACCAAAAATGGAATTAATGTCACTGATAGTTTAATTCAGTCATCTGTGGCAATCTGTTATTCAAATTGATTAGGAGCAATATGAAGCAGGAAAACGTGAACTGTCATTAACATCCAGTAAGCTGGTTAATTGAAGATTCAAAGCAGTTGTATATTACCACCTACACTACTGTGGCCATCTCAGTGTGACTGAAAGCTGGCAGCTTGAGGTGTGGGGCACTAACATGGTTCCATCTTGGGCTGCCCAGTATCACATCTGCAGAAATATGCTTTTCAGTTGCTCTAGCAATGAGAAGTGAGGAGGTCAGGGAGAAACGTCCCAGCACAAAATGGAGGCATTTCCATCAGCCTGCCTGCTGTGTGCCCTGCAACTGCTGGTGCTGCTGCTATACCTTCTGTAAGGGTTTAGGCACACCAGGACACTCATATTGCAAGAAAAATAAAACCACCTGTATGTTTTAAGATCCCAGGTTTTATCAGCAACTGAATAAGGGGTTCCCAGACTTTGATTTTGGCTGAAGGAAGCATTGACTATGTGTCAATAGTCAATTGACTATTGAGACTTCAGACTTCCCTATCACCCTTCTGCATTAACCTCCTCAGCCCTTGCTGTGCTGAGCAGGGTTACAGCAACAGCACCTTCAACAGGTCCTGAGCTGTAGCCCTTCAGCTGCTGCTCCTCAGCACTGGGACAACTCCCTGGACACAGCTGACTGGGAGTCAAATGAAACAGCAGACACAATGGAGCCTGTTGATGCCCAGGACATCAAGAACACAAGAAGAAAGTGAATCTTGTTCTGGCAGCATCAACCCAGAGCTAGCCCAAATCCAAGGGGACGAGTGTGCTCTCTACACTGATGGCTCTCAGCTTCTCCCACACTTGCTTGTGACTTCTGCTGAGCTTCACAGTGGAGGGAAAAACTGGATATCTGCTATCTCTAACTCCTGTATGAGCCAGACAAATTCTGACCCAGCTGGTTCTTGCCAAAAGAGAAGCATGACTATTCAATGATTAATTTAGCTGTAAGCATTCTTATAAATGAGATTTAGGAGCAAGGGCAAAATGAAATACTGTAGATACCAAACCAAAACAAATCCATCCTAAACCCTATCACAAAATAGCTATGAAAATTTATAAAGATGGGTAGCTCTGTGAAAAGCAGGTCACTTCTTCAGTGATCATACTGGAACATCAAAAGTGCTTGGTAAGTGCTCTGTATAAAGGGCATTCCTACTGCTAAAGATGAAACTGCAAACTAAATGAACCCCCTATTACAAAGAACATTATAATAAAGATTTTTTTTTTTGTCACTTGTGGCTGGAAAATGATATAGCACAATTAAAATCTTCACTTGTGACAATGATTCTGTGAGAAGCTTAAGCTGCCAATACTCATTATCAGTGCTAAATTCTTACAGTCATTTTCATTTCTGCTACTTCAGTAAAGAACCCATATGCACTTGCTTTACTACAGTAATTACGTTCTCCTATGACAAATAGTTACAACGTAAGTACTGCTGAATGTAATGCAGATGGCAAAAAGGTTTGTTCAAAGCACTTCCACAGTTATTCTGTGGCCACCACCAAGCTTCATAGATGCCTGCTTTCCTAGTGTTTCTTCTTTACTTGCACTCACATTTGTTTGTATTTTTCTCCCTGATGTTTTCTTCAGTTGGGCTTTTGAGCTGTGTAAGGTTCCTTGAAGCAAAACAAAGGTCCACCGAATTCTTACTGCTGAAGGTTGAATGCCATCCAAAACAGCAAATGGGTTTTGACTAGCTCCAAGCAGCATGTCTTTGCATTACTTTTGACTTCATTTTGGCAGCCTGAGTTTTAGAGATAGTATCCACTTTTTTAGCCTGTAGTAAAGAATACATTTTGTAGCTGCAGAAATCCACCAGTGTCTATAGAATCTCAAATTTACACTTGGAAACACTCATGTGCAAAACAAATGTGGGTCCTTGAAAACTATGTAATGCCAACAGTCTAGCAAGGAAAAGGTGCTTTAGTCAGAAAAACAATCCCCCTTAGCAATCAGCTCTAATCCTGGTTATTTCCAAGGAATAAGCACATCTACCCCCCATGTACCTCCTAGGAGTGGCTGGGAGGGCACAAAACACTCTTCCAGGAGCTGGCAGTGTTTGGGGCAGCAGGGCTGGGGCCCATCACTCATCACAGGCCATGGCTTCAGCAGCTACAGCCCAACCTGGCATGTGCCCTCACACATGTTTGAAGGCGGTCATTATCTGGGGGCAGGGAGGTAGTATTTGCTTTTATCATTCTCCACGGTTATTTTGATGCAGTTATTCAGTGCTGCTATGAACTTTTATTCCCCAAAGTTACTGGGGATAAATAAGGGGATTTGTTCAGTGGAAAGGTACTGAATAAAGAGATATGGAAAAACATAGCATTCAAATTTCCTGTCCTGGAAATTAATCATTTCTAAAATAAGATATTTTAAATTATAAGATATATATTGTGTATCTTAGGATATCTTACTCTTTTTTCATTGGAAATCTGCAGTTTCACTGGACCATACAATCCTCTGTGCAAAACACCACAAGCCCTGAAGTTTCATGTCTAAAACCTAAGGTAAAATTCCATGAGATGAACAGCAGGAGAGCCAGGGTTACTGTCTGGTACCAGCTGCTCTCCCCTGCTGTCCCTCACTCCTTTTTTGCCCATCCGTGCCGGCTGCTCACCGCCTGTTTGGAGCAGAGACCACCGTGATCCTTTTTCCTTCCTCTTTCCTTTCACAATGTGACTAGGCTGCATTTTAGGAATTGGAGGTAATTAATGCTTTAGTGAATAGCACAGAAGAGTGCATCCAGAGAAAGGTAAGATAAATTTCAGTTTCTTCAATGCTTTGCAACCAAGTTACCTTCCTGTAGCCTAGCTAGGAGATACTAAATGGTCTAGCATAAATCATAAAGTCTTAGGAATTTTGCCATCAGTTTCCCTACAAAATGCATGAAGTTCGTGCAAAATACAAGTTCTTCAACTTCTGTTCTGTGATATGGACAGCTTATCATTTTACAGGGTTGGTTTTTCTGTCACATTTTTTTGCTACAAGCATCTGTTCATGGAGAAAAAAAAATCTACTTGAGAGAAAGAACTACATTTTTATATTGTCCTGCCAAATATTTGTGATGCATTTTAGAAGTATTCTGATGAGTTTAAAGTAATTAGAATCAATCTTTAAAACTGTCAAAAGCAAGAGCTGGAAGAAGAGGGTACGAGAGGAAGAGAAGGCTGAGGATGGACGATGCTTTTAGATATAGGGTTTCACTTCAAGGTTGCCCTCTATGGAGTCAGGATCAGGACCCAGATCCTCATGAGTCCTTCCCAACTCAGGATATTCTATGATGTAAAATAGCAGCTCACCTGGTAGTTCCCAGGACTGCATCCTCCAACAAGTACTGTGGGGAAAAGAGCCCAGAGAAAGCCAAAAGGCATTTAAGCCAGAACTGGATTACAGCACAATGACTCTCTTGACCCTACCTTTCCTTGGATTTTGTATCAGCTGAGACACCACTGAAACCCAGGAGTGGCAGCTGTATTTGTCCTTTCCTATATATTTCCACTCTTTCTCTCTCTCTTCTAATTGCCTCTTCTCAGAGTTATAGGTATCTTAAAATAGGATAGGCTTGGAGTTTGCCAAGTTGAATGGACTAAATTAAAGCTCTGTGAAGTGTTTTATATTGATTGAATGCTGTTCTAAACCTTTTGCCAAAGCTGTCTGATTTTCTGAAGTTGCCAGTAAAGTTTTTTGTTGTTTCGACTTCTTGAGAATACCTTGTCAGTATTTTTCCTGTGCATCTAACTCAGAGCATATAAAAAACCCCATAAGCTCTTTTAAGAGGCTCTTTGAGCCGTGTTTTGGTTTGGGGGCCTTGCATGCTCCAGGGCCTTTGTTGGACAGGATTGCGGCCTACGTCATAGCATCAGGGGAGGCTGAAGTGCACAGGGCTTGGACATGAGAAAAAGCTGTGAAAGAGGTGATAAGTGGAAGTGAAAAGTCATCTCCCTTGTCTGAAAAACAGTTATTTGGCCAGAAATTGCCCTTTGGAAGGGGGTGCATAGCACACTCCATGTATGTTTACTCTGGGATGACTAGGAGAAGGATCAGGTACCAGACCAAGCAGGACACATCTGGCCTTCCCAAAGAACCAGTGGTGCTCTCTGCACCTGCAAGCACAAAGCTATCAAGAAAATTACCACAATTACCATCATGGTTCAGGCTGTTGCATTCAGAACCATCCTGCACAATGTGTTTGCAAAGTTGCAAGAGAGAATCAGCCGCACAAAGCAGCAGCTGCACTGTTTACAACAGGATGCTGAGCAGCCCACCCTGGGATGTCAAGAATAAACTTAGGCAGTGTTTGAGATGTGTGTTTGGGGCAGTTTGAATAAATGGAATCTATTTTACAGGAAAAACAAGGCAACATCATATCTCTTAACAGAACAATACCCTCAAAAGCAGCAAAAAGAAAAACTTCTCAAAGCTTCAAGAATCTTATCAAAATGTGAGTGCCGGCACACTCAAGCACCAGAGAACTCAACATGGAAAACCTTTTAATCTTTCTCCCTGTTTCCACGGACAAAAGAAACACTGTTTGTCTAATTGTTTCTAAGCTTATACATTTATGGTCTCACCTCCATTAGAAAAAAAATGTTTTAAAAAATAGCATCTCCTTTTGTGAAATGCACCAAAATTGATCTGGGCAATTGGTAAGTTCTCAGCCATTATTTTGAATTTACTATGTGCATAAAATATTTTAACCCTAATTTTATATAAGAAGATTTTCTCTGCTTTCTCTCAAAGAAATACCTTGATCAAGGAAATGAAACGTTTTGTAAAAATGTTAGTTGTTTGAAATAATTGCTTTTTAAGGACAACAACCTAATTGTCATTCACTCTTTAATGTATTTAGAAATCCTTATGTTCTGATGGTAGATAAAAAGTTACACAAGCTCTCTAAAATGCATTTCAAAATTAATTTGAAAAAGCTGTTTATACAACTGAAGTGTACACTTTAGATTTGTCACTGAAAGATAAAAAGCAATCTCTTTTATCTCACCCAGTCCAATAAAATAATGTGCGAACTCTGCTTTCCCTATTTTTTAAAACCAAAAGTGACCTCTTTAGTGACTTCTTTTGGGGGACAAAAAAAGAGAGGAAGACAAATCAGCTTAAAGCTTAAAGTAAATGCAGGCAAATCAACTGCAAAAAAAAGCAAGCAAATGATCCATATACGCAAACAAAAAATACAAGATGAAGGTAGGTTACTTAAGAAAAATAATTTGTTCTTTCACTATTATAGTAATTCAATACAGTTTGCACAATTTAGAGATTGACACATGCTTTTGCAATTATGTACTTTGAGCCATAATGTTTGTATTCATTTTACTTAAAACAGTCTCATTTAAACTGTAAAATCCCTCACTGCCTTTACAATAATGTTAGAATACTGTGCCTCAAGTTAGGTTTGCTGCTATATAGAACAAGGTAGGTTACTGAATGCCTCGGAAAGCTGGCGTCTGCACCTGACTCAGCAAGACCCTGGATGAGCACATATCTCATTGGCAGAAGGCTCTTAAATACTCGCTGCAGTACTTTTTGTCAGGCTGCTTGAATAAAGTGGGTTGTGCTGGGGAGGAGATGGGAGAAGGTGTCATTTCAACTCATAACCCATAGGGATAGGGTTGGATGTTAAACCCTCTGTGATAACCAGTTACAGTTATTTCTGGGCACTCAAAAGGAGCTCTGTTGTATCAGACACCTGCAGGTTACTGGGACCCCTTCGTGGTGTATAGAAGGCATCAGGCATCACATCAAAGGGCCCCTGAGCAAAAGGGTTGAACCAGGTGGCAGGAATCTGCATGATGAGTTGCAGAGGATTCACTAAGCTGGACAGAATGTGTAAGAGGAAAGCCAGCTGAAAGCACTAGTGGGTATTTCCTTAAATAGTACCAAGATAGATTAAGAATTTATTAAAGAACCCGGAAGAGGATTTTGCAGTATGGAACTGTTGCCAAGGCTGGCAATCCTTACAAGCCTGAGACAGACAGACAAATAGAGCATGGGTCAAGGTGGGATGGAGTTGCAAACAACATCCTTCCCTTTCCAGAAATACCAAAATGTAAGCGCTTTCTGTTCAGAAAAGCTTTAGATTTTTCACAATGCAGAATGCTGTAGGTTTTCAGAGAGTAAATAGGACTTAGGACTTACAAGCCTTGACTGTATCTCATCAGTTGGATATGCATTGAAAAATCTGTTGATCAGTCCCTAGGAAATTCATGAAAACGGCATGAAAGTTTCACGAAGCAAAATCCAATTTCCACAGTTTAACAGTAAGCAGTTGATACAAAGGTTATTATAGACGTAACCCAGTGCTTACAAATACACTTTTACTTTTGATCAGTACTGAGTCCTGGCAGCATTTAAAAATAAGCAGAAAATCTAAATTAACATTGCTTATATTGCCCTGGAATGCACTGTGTAAAAATCACAATAGAATTTTAAAATCTCAGGGGAAAATTTACTCTTGCTAATCTTCTGCTTAATTAAAACTGATCCTTTAGGTTGTAATTGGATCTAGCAGTCAAAAGCAGATTAGCCTTGGTAAATCTGAACCATAAATTATTAAGCTGCACAGGGCACTCAGAAGGACACGATGTAGCCCTGTAACCCTCTCAGCCCTATTTTATAGTTAAATTTGTGAAAAAAAATGAAGCTGACAGCAGTGCCCAGAACAGCCTTCTGTTTCTCTTCTCCAAAGAACAGGCATCCACCATGAGGATAAGTAGATCTGGTGGGAGCTATGCCATGGGGGAAAGGCAGTGGCTCAAGGGGCTCAAACTATGGATCTCTCCTTTGATTCCTTGCAGGAATTAAATAACTCTCATTAGAAATTTACAAATCGTGTCAGAAAAAGTCTAAATACATTTGGTTCTCAGCTAATAATGGCTGCTGCAGATGGTGTCTTACCATCTTTTTTAGCTTAAGTAAAAACTAGACCTACTATAAAGGTGAAAGGACTTTATCTTTTTTAGAAACAAGCTAAATTATTTTTAAATCTTTCCTTCAAACTATCAGCTATTAGAAAACTTAACCACAGAACAAGAAATCTCAGGTGCAAAACAGAATTATGCAATGCTGAAGCACAAGTCCTTTAATTTAATTTAATTTAATTTAATTTAATTTAATTTAATTTAATTTAATTTAATTTAATTTAATTTAATTTAATTTAA
>VZUI01098221.1:0-50832 GCA_013401135.1 Cettia cetti | reverse complement strand
TCTTTCTTTCTTTCTCTCTCTTTTTTTTGTTGTTGGGTTGTTTTGTTGGGTTTTTTTTGGGGGGGGGTGGTTTGGGGTTTTGTTTGTTTGTTTGTTTCCCTCATGGGATTAGACAGGGCTGCTGTTCCCACTAGACTTATGTTCTTAAATCCTTTAAAGAGTAACGTACAGTTTGGGTTTGCCTCTTTGTCACAGCTCAAGGCTCACTAAAACACCAGACCTTACCAAAGTAAAGAAAAAGAGCAACTTTAATAACTACTCCAAATAGTCTGTTTAATAAAAAACAGAAACAAAAACAAAAACAAAACAAAAACAAACAAAAAAACCAAAACAAAAAAAACCCCCCACACACAAGCAAGCAAACAAACAAAAAAACCCCACCAAAAAAACCCAGCCAACCAACCAAATAAAACAACAACAACGACAAAAACCACCAAAAAAAGCAATGCTACGCTCTGTGGACTCTGCAGTGTTAGTTCTCTGAGGACTTCACCTGTTTTAAGTACTAGGGTTGGAATATACAAATAGTTTTCCCAACCCTGTAGTAGTTTGCAACACTGAAAAGAAAAGCTAGGAGACAAATAATTATAAACTGTTTATGCACACACAAGCAGTACACAACTATCAAAGATCTTAGTCTTTATGTGTATGTTCATTTACTGGAATTAATCCTCTTTATCATGTTGACTGCCTGCAGGACCCAGTCCTGGAATATTCTTGTGTGCCAGGTGCTAGGAACAATAATATTAGATAAGGTTTCACTGCAAGTCTAAGGCACTCAGCAGTTACCTCCTGGCATACCTCCGGACACTCCCACTCATAACCAGAGACTTATTACTAGAGTCTGTACGAAATTTTGTTAAGAAATATTGACAAAAAAAACCCTGGTCTGAAATAGGGAGAATTAGAAGGCCAAATTTAAAGCCACATGATATGAGTAAGAAGAAATACAGCAGGAAATCTGCACAAAGTTGCAAGAAATAATCATTCCTGCAATCCAAATATAAACCACAGGAGATTAACTCATGCTGTGGACAGGGCATAGTCATGAGAGATCTTCCTTTGGTTAAATAATCAGAGCACAAAGAGGCATTTTTTTTCCTTCCAAACTTAGCACAACAAACAACATTTCTGTAATACTTGTACCATGTTTCAGAGAGCACAATTATTTTTTTTCTCCAAGACTATTCAAGTTTTTATTTCATGAATGAATTTGTATGACACTAAAGACAATACCATAAACAGAAGAAGAAAAAATTGTTAATGCAAATAAATCAGTCATTATATCCTTCTCTAGCCATCTGTCTCCCCATGAATACACATGCAGAAAATAGAATTTGCTAAAAGCAGCTATTTTAAGTCAATCACATTATTGCTCCAAGTAAAAAAAAACAAAAAAAAAAACAAAAAAAAAAAACCAAAAAAACCCCCAAACAAACAAAAAAAAAAAAAAAAAAAAAAAAAAAAAAAAAGAACAGAAAGTGCTAGCAGTATCATCTTACCTGGCTTTTAAGCAAAAGTGTAAAAACACAACACACAAGAAAGCCTGCAAGCTGACAAAGACTCTGGATTAGCAACAGCAATTGACCCAATGAAAATGAATCAGACTCACTTTTTTTTTTTTTTATGAGTAATGAGACAGATTACTTCCTTACATATAGACACATCAAAAAATTATGATTACAGATCAACTTGATATTACAGTGCATACCATTCACTTCTGAGCTCTTAGCAGGTTTTCTCATCAAAACATTCAACAAGAAGCATTTTTTATGATCCCATAAATGATGTGCTAATAGTTTTGAAATGAGACAGGTAAATGCACCTACTTTGCATAGACTCATTTCATAAGCTCTCTAGGAGCTGTCAGGTGAAATGCCCATTTTTTTTAGCCTCTTGAACATCCTGAAACTCCAGTGTGAAACTAAAGTTAATTTTCTTAACAGCACCACAAATTTGACAGGATTATTTCAAGGTAACTGTACACTTATTACTGTGTGTAAGATCAGTGCCCAAAAGACAATACTTTAAAACTAACATAATCAAAATCTTTGGTGTGTCTGTTTTGTGTACCTGTGAATAGTGGAATGAAGATACATTCATTTTAGGGAAGGAATTCTATAATAAATGATAATGACAATACCACAAGCAGAATAACATCTTTTCACAGTTTGTGTGAATTTGATGGAAAAGAAAGCCATAAACAAGACCAAGGAGTGTAATGGGATTAATCCAAGATTATCTTAATTGATCCTCTTCATAAATACAGTGAAACCACATCCACTTAAGAGAATTCAAGAGGATAATAAGTAACAGGAATTACCCAACTTCAACATCAGCATTGGGCTGACAATATCAACCAACCATGCAGAATACTGGACAGAAACTATATTAAGATAAAGATTAAAAGGTTCTGTCACTTATAGAAGGACCAACAAGAGACCAAGCTGTGTATCAGCTTTTGTTTATGTAGGCAGAACAGATAAAGACAGCTGTAAACTTGAGACTATGGTATGCCAGGGACATGATTCTTAGCATAAGCTTATACTCTAAAAGAGTGAGATAAAGCCTTTTCCAAAGGCAATCTGGGTTGTTTTTTTTTTCCTGTCTACAAAGTCTGGGGCCAAAAGAAAGACATTTTTATTTATCAAACAAAAGGTGGTAAGACTATTTGCAAGTGGTTCAAACATATTTAAGATATAATGAAGTGCACTTAGTACCTACTTCAGTATCAGGCCATTGTTTAAATAACACATGACTGAAAACATTAATTGTTAATAATCAGAGCAAGCTGGAAACTTTACTTAAGGACCTATGGATCATAAACTAACCTTGTCTTTATTAACTCAGTAGGAAAAGGAAGGAAACAAAGGCAAATACCTAACAAACAACACGCTGCCTATCACCCACTGGCAGTTCAAGCATGTTCCATACAGAATAAGAAAAAAATATCTATTTTCCTGGAAAAAGAAATTTTGCTTCTACATCAAAGTCATTACCATAATATATGTTGTGTTGCATATTTATGTTATGGAGGGGTTTGGGGTGCTTAATTTTAATATAAATAATCATTCACATAATATATTTTTAACAGTCCAAGTTTATATTTTATATCTGGATCAGGGAAGTCTTAGATTGAGTGGAGGGGGATCAGGTTAGGGAACATTTAATGGAACTAAAGTAGATATAAACAAATCCCTGAGACCTGATGGGATCTACCCATAAGTGGTGAAGGAGTCAGCTAATGTCCCTGCAAGGCCACTCTCAGTAATCTCTGAAAGGTGGTTGTGACTTGACAGGTTCCAGAGGACTGGAAAAAAACAAATATCAGCTCCGTCTTTCAATAGGGTCAGAAGAAGGATCCAGGGACTTCCTGCTCAACCTCACCTTATGCCCTGGGACAAATCCACCAGAAAAACATTCTAGGTGTATTGCAGACAAGGGAAAGATAGACATAATAAGCCTAGGAAAAGGGAAAATCATACTGGACCAACCCAAGAGCTGTCTACGATGAAATGAGCTGTGAATGTTCATTGTGATTTTCCATGGCCTCTCATAACATCCCCATCAACAAAGAAATGAAATATGGACTAGGTAAGTGGACATTGAGGGGGTCTGAAAGCTGGTTGAACTGCCCAGCTCCAAGGATTTTGATCAGCACAGAGTCCGTCTGGACTAGTGGTCTGCCCCTGGAGTTAATCTCAAGGATAATAATTTTTTAATTCTCTTCTTCGATGACATAGGTGATGAGACAGAATACACAGCCAGGGAGTTTGCTGATGATGCAAAACTGGCAGAAGAGGCTGATATGCCAGAGTTGTGCCCTTCAGAGGGAAGCAGAAGAACGGGACAACAGGAACCTCATGAAATTCAACAATGGAAAACAGAAAGTTCAGAACCTGGATAGGAATAACCCCAGACAGCAATACACACTGAGGCCTGACCAGTTGGAAGGGAGCTCTGCAGGAAGGAACCTTGTGACCTGATGGACACCAAATCATGATGAGCCAGCAACGTGTCCTTGTCACATGCTGACATCCTGGGTTGTACTAGGGTAAGCATTGCTACCAGAACTGTTTCTATTAAATTATCCAGGCTGGAGGGAAAATAAAATAAATCAAAACCAATTTGAAGTTAGATAAGTGTATATATACCCACTATATATAAGAGAAAGGTATAAAGTGAAGACAGATATGTATCATCCCTAAAAAAAACCAAAACAAAACAAAAAACCTGAGAGGTTAAGGGAGCCGGGCCTCTTCAGCCCACAGGACAGAAGGCTCAGGGGAGAACGTATTGCTGTCTACAACTGCCTGACCAGAGGATACAGACAAGACAGGGCCAGAGAAAAGCTGCCCTTGCAGCTTCACAGTGGACACAATTAATACTACAACAATCGTAAGTCAGAACATGGGAAATTCTGATTATATATAACAACTTTTATTTTTTTGTTCGTTGTTTTACTATGAAAGTGATCAAACACTTATACAGGGTGTTTAGATAGGTTGTGGAATCTCCTCATGAAGGAATTGAGTAGAGGAATTCAAGACACAACTGGATACAGCTCTGAGCAACCAGATGTAATTAGATATGTTTCTGGAGGTTCCTTCCAGCCTTATTTTACTGTGATGCTGTGATCACAATGACTACAGAAAGACTAAGTATGTATTCCTTAGGCAATTCTCAAAGCTTAAGTATATGGAGTACAGGAGCTTGTAGCTGCTTTGCTCTTGATGAAAGTTAAAAGAATGAATGTCACAAAAGACAACAAACTTCTCCTCTTCAAACTGGTTACTCTGCAAAACTATCAGCAAGAAGTTACCTTAGTTATCAAAGATTGTTTTGGAAGATTTCCATAACTGATGCTTACTTTAGATTTGCATTATTAAGTACAAGCTACACAAATACAACAGCAAGATTTTCACTTCAGAAGTCACATATCATTTATACCTTTCACTGTTACTCTGCCAACACAGTGGGATTTTTTTCCTCAAAACACACATAACCAAGTGTTATCTAACTCCTGGTGAAGGTACTACAAGATACATCAGTATTATTAAGAGAACTTACACCAACAAAACAATGCAAACCAAACCAAACCGAACAAAAGTCATTAATGCCAGAGAGGAATCCTGAAAACATTTATCAAACATACATTGGGTGGTGGCAGCAGGGAGAGGCAGAACATGAAGCTGGTTGTTGCAATATCCTTCTAACATTTATTGAGTAATTACAGCAACCCCCACAAGTACAACCCCATGCTGGACACCCTCACTGATGGCAGAACCCCCAGGATGAGGGGATGTGCTTGACAGATATCAGCTCAGCTGCTGCCTGGCCATGGCTCTGTCCATAAGTACAGTGTCAATGCAAGCAAGGCCTTCCTCCCTTCAGCCTTGGGACAACCGCTGGATCACACCATCAATTAAGTTGGAAAAGTCTCTGAGATCATCAAGTCGAACATGTGACCAAACACCCCCACATCAATCAGACCATGTCCCTCAGTGCCACATCCAGTCTTTCCTTAAATACCTCCAGGGACAGTGACTCCACCCCCTCCCTGGGAAGTCCATTCCAGTGTTTAATAATATTACCCTTTCTGTGAAGAAAATCTTCTTAATGTCCAACCTGAAGCTCCCCAGGCATAGCTCAAGAGTTTGTCCTCTCTTTCTGCCAATGTCAAGAGAGTTCCCCTTCTCCCACAGGAATGCCAGGAAGCCTGCACAGCACCGTGCTGGGTGCACAAGGAACTGGCAGTGGAGCTTCCTTTGCACTTTAACCAATTCTGTAGTACAGACATGCCCTGCAGCCACAGGAGTTAGATCTCAAATCAGCATCTACCTCTGGCATGTTCATGCTGGGACATCCTCCCCTCAGACTAGACCTGGGATCACCATAAATACCTCAACTGATTCCACTCAGGTCCAGGTTTTCTCCCACTGGGACTGATAACAGGTCAGTCAGTGATGAGAACAAACCCCTCTGAGTGCTGTGCTATTTATTCACAGGGGAAAATAGTAGAACAAACAGGTCTGAAATAGATTCACATGCTTCCCTATATTTCCTTGAACTTCACCATTTCTTGAATCTTCTAAATACCACGTGTCTGTTCCAGGTGCTTTCCCTAGATAAATGTTGGCATTGATTAATCCCCCATAAAAATGGGATTTTTAACTGTTTACTGGTCCCTCATGCTCTAGATGCCAGGTGGACAGAAGTGTTGTGCCCCTCTACATTGAATTCTAGCTGCTATATGAAATGTTATTTCTGTTTTCTCAAAAAAAATTAAGGGCCAAAACTCATATTAAAAAATCCCAACAAAACAGCTGTATAATAAAACATTTTTTTGGTAGAAATGACCCTAAAAGGAAATTAAACTACAGATATCCAAAGGAGTTTTCATAGTACATTCTTACTGGCATAAATGGAAACTGCACTTCTTGGCATGATGCTTGATGACATACAAATTTATTAGAAAAGATTTTGCTGCCCTGAAGACTTCATATATATTTTAGCTACCCTAGAAACCTCTAAATCAGTGGTTTAATTCACTGGCTAGTGTTTAGAGACTTCCTATGAGCTACAGGAGTTAATTTTCTTCAGGGCATGAGTTTTGGGTTACATTTTTTTGTTTGAAAGAAATAAATTCCAAATGTCATCCATGTGCTTTCCTCTGCCTAGCAATCCCTTGCAGGCATCATCCTGCACATCTTTTACTAGGGAGTTAAGATGGGCATCTTCATTCTTTCCTATTGGGATTTTCTTCCAAAAGATTAATTTCCAGCCGTTCTTGTTTGCTTTATACTGGGCTTGTATTCCCAGGCTACTTCTTTAGGAAATTGCATGTTTCAGACTATCTTTAATATCTAAGAAGACTCTTTGAAAGGGCCAGCTTCTCTTGAAACAAGATTCAAGATAAATTAGGTAGCCAGAAGCTTCATGTACAAGAACCCAAAGCAGAAGGTCAGATATTTTATTCTTAAAAATCAACTGAAGGCATCTTCATCTGTGGATGTTTAATAATATTTAATAATATTTTAATAATATTTAATAATATTTTAGCACACCTGCATGAAATTTTCTCTTTTAATCCTTTTTACTCTAAGCTTCCAAATGGACCCTTACTTGAACTGCTAATTTATGCAGTAAATGATGTGAATAAGCCAGTTGCAATCACTTAGGCAACTGATTTTGCCATTCTTTATCTTTGTTATCCTTTCTCTTCTATCTTTTGCTCATCCTTTCACTCAGATGTAAGTTAAAGAAATAGCTGAAGATTTTAAACGTTGTTTCCTCAGTTTTGCCCTGGCTGGTGGGCTGGTTACACTGGAGCGATCAGAGAGCCAGAGTTCACCATGGTATGCTCAGGCCATAAAGGGGAATATGAAAAATGCCAGTGTCTCTGAAGTATTCAGAAACCCACTTAAATCTAAAAGAGAACAGCTGAGGCCCTTCCAGACCTACTGAAATGTGAGATTAAAAGTCTAGAGCCCTTTCATGAAGTACCACAGCAGATCCCTTTGGAAATCCATGGACTACTTTTCCTTCAGTACATTTGAAACGGATCTGAAACAATGAGGAATGATCTGTACTCTTCACAGATATTACTGCTTGCCAGTTGTTCAAGCTTCAGTGTATTGAGGCTCTGCTATTTTATACCAATGTGGTAATTATCACCACACCAAAGTGAAAACATATACTCTGTGAGTGCTATAAGTAACTACAATTAATTGTGTGCTATAAATAATTGCAATTAATTCTGAAGGAAAAATAATATGACTCTTATCTCAGAGTAACTTTAATAAATACAAATTTCTCTTTCTAAGGGCAGCCTTAATTTTGCATACTCTTGTATTCGTCAGCTCCTTAAACAGAACTGTAGTTCTGGGCCCACTTTCCATGGATAATTATCTCTCAAATCATACAAACCAAATTAACTTACTTCTGTGTCTAGTTCGCACTTGAGCCAAACCCAGAAGCAGTCACTGAGAGCCCAGGAAAGGAATAGTCAACCTGCTTTTTGTTTGAGACTTCTATGTCAAAATTCAAATTTGCCCAAATCAGGTTCTGATTAAAGCACCAGATATTCTGTTCAGTCTTAAATTGTTTTGATACCGTGGAAAGAACACAAAATCTTCAGTTGCAGAGGCATAGAGCTCTCTGCTTCAGTTTTTACATGCTCATTTATTCTGAATGCTTGATACCTGAATGCAGAGCTGAGATTTTTTTTTTTTTTTTTTTTTTTTTTTTTTTTTTTTTTTTTTGGTACTATAAAAGACACCTTCCCTTCTCCTGTTGCTTTAAAAGAAGGGCAGAATATACTTTCTGGAACAGGCTGCCAGAATATTAGCAGAAAAACGGGTTTCCTCTAAATTTCTGAAACCTTCTGGTGGAAAGGGAAACAAAGATGGATTATTTTAACATAAAAAGTTCCCAGTTTGTAAGAAACACATTCAAAGTTAGATTTTAGAATGAAAAAGGCTAGATGCCATTCAAAGACAACACTTGCCACCCTGAAGGCAAAGTAATTGCAAATCTGGACAGGGCAAAACAAAAGTCCTAAGGAAGCATTTAAAACATTAAACATATATAAAGTAGAAATGTGTGCAACAGAAGCTCCATATACAAGGTGCATGAAAAGCAGTGAGTTCAATGAGAGCTGGTAAGTCTCTACATCTCCTTTGGCAGCAAGCTCATAGTTATAAGCATGGAAGTGTTAAAACTGTGCTTTAATTTATATGATTTTTTTAAAAAAATTGTTCTTTGGGGTATATATTGACTTGAAGCACAAGAGTTCCAAGCAAAGAAAATAGAACTGCATTCCCTCCATCCAAGTTGTCAGCTTCACACAAATTGAGTAATAATCACACACTAATTAATACAGCTACCCCTTAACCATTAATGTTTAAATGGAGATTTGTTTTTCCAGATATGCAATGTAAAATCCCTAAAGACCTAGAAAAGGAAGGCAATAAAAGGCAGTTAGAAAAGCACGTGCTTTTTTACTAAGTTTGACTGCAGATCTGTTAATTTTGTGTGATTTCTGGTTTGAGTTGTAGCTGAACACATCAGTGGGAGGTTATTTAAATGAGGCTGGAATTGACACCTTCTGAATTTTCAACACTATTGCACTCATAAAGTGCCAGTGCATCCTGGCAGCATTAAAACATCAAGTCACATGCCAAAAGTTGTATTCAGTTACCTTCAAGTGCTTGGGCTGAGCTCACCCCGACAATGTTTAGGAATCAGGCATTCTCATGTTGCTTCAAGCTTCAACATTCCCCTTTTTGAGAAGGCACTGATAATACTCCTTTGCACTTGTTCACTTCTTCTAGCACAGATGGTTCTAAGGCTACTAGTGAACAATTAATTTGAATGTTGAATTGTCCCATATCTACTTACTGAGTTAATCCACTCCTCAGATTTCTTTTTGTAAATGTACATATCAAAGTAGGTGAGATGTGCTACACCAAAGTTAAGAGTAGTTTTGACTGCTGCTTTTTTCCTGACATTTCTCCTCAGTACAAAAAAAACCCAATTATTTTAAAAGTCCATGTTGTTAAGGTGTCATCTGGTTTAATATTAAAAAATTCCCTAACTTACTACTTTACACTGAGCAGAATAATACTTCCATTATCACTTGAAATAGTGATTAAGGTTGTCTTCACTGCAGATTCTGATTATAAAATCTCTTAAGTTACAAGATAAATACGTTGGCCTACAATCTTTTTATAACATATCAGAACACTTCTTTTATCCACACAACAGTCTAAGTTAATGAGTCTCGCAAAATACAGAGGGATCAGACTCCAAAAGAAGCTCCAATATAATTGTTTTCCCTTACACACCTTCAAAACCTAAACTTTGGTTTGGGATATGCTTAGCAGGAAGGCTGGAACTCGAGGCATCCAAAATGATAAAGAGGGAGAAAAATAAAAATAAGAAAAATATTTATAGTGTGGATGGAAATTGTTGTACAAACTCAGTGTTTCTGTTTGGTTTTATTTTCAAACTGTAGGTATATATTTCAAGTAATCTATAAGGGATTTTAAACAGTAATTGAGACTCTTAATAATGTATAATTAAAACAATAACTGTAACAGTTAGTATTTCAAAATATTCTCTTTCTTAAATCAGCATTTTACTTGTGATGTTCAACAGATGTTATCTCCCCTAAATAGCAAGGTATGTACAACCAAGAACTGTGGTCAAATAAATTGAAGGAGAATTAATCAAGAATAACTATAATTTCTATTTCAGCTTTAATTCTTATGAATCTATAATAGTTTTAGCTAATGATTAGCTACAAGGATATGGAATGCACACACACCAACACACACAGCCCCCATAAGAGAATCCATAAGAAATTATCACAGCATGATCTCAACCCACATCCTTGTGAATGTGGGTTGAGACTAACACTAATCATAATGGAGACTGCGGACAGGAAATATCAGCAAAGATCAACCGTGTAAATCTTTCTGCAAGCACTGGAACTGACACAGCTAATTAAACTGGTTTGTGTAAGAAACAGGCAAGTCCATAAACACAGTAGAAAGGCAAGTAATTCAGCAGTTAATTCGCATAACAAAAGCAAGTCCATAAAGTTGTTTCCAATTCAACGCTGTCCTTAAGAAGGGTGGTGTCCTCAAGAGGGACCGTGTAGAGGCAGTAAGGGTCATCAACTCAGCATCAGACAGTGCAGGTCGTGGGCAGGAATCAGCTGTCTGCTCCCAAGGAGAAACAGGCTAAAACTTTGTGGAAGGGACAGGAGGGGCCCTCTTGTCACTGCTCGGGTCTCTCTACCAACTTCTGCCTCCCTACCATTCCTGGATATATTAAAAAGAAGCCAAGATCCACAGCAAGAAACTCACAGCAAAGGTTCCAAAGCAAGCTATTAATTTCTCACCTCTATATTATTGTTTTAGAGAATTCAAAATATACATGCTTAGTAAGAGACACATGAATAAAAATCCACTGGTTTGAATTTCCAAATGTAAGTAGTCCAAAGAGTCAGTTGATAAGAAGGTGGAGCTTTCTGGTTTATTTATTCAACTGAATTAATTTATTATTCCTCTTGCACATTTTACTTAAGTAATCACACTGTAAAGACTTATTCTACCATTCTCTCCCAAAGTAAAGTGAAAAGTAATCTCATTTTCACATTGGTTTCAGTATTGGAACTAGCACAATTCTGGTCATTGCTTGCTCCTTATTACAGACTTTACCGTTCTTCAAAGACAACTTTGTTAATATTATTGAAATAAAAACCACTGGAGTAATTTTTCTGAGCAAGCAAAATTTAAAACACTTTTGAGAGAGTGTGAGGGTACTTACTGGGAGAAGAGTGGCAAGTACAGATAAAGGAAACAAAAGGCCCAGCTAGAAGAGCTGCAGAGTGCTTTACTGAAGGTCCAAGTGTCAGCTAGGCTTGAACAGAATAAAAAATTGTAATGTTTGGGTAGAACTGGATTTTTTCAGGTCATTCTCATATTGAGCTCAGAGAATGGGAACAGGAAAATGGGCAGAGATGTAGGCAGTCTGCCATACATACAACCTATACACCATATTCACACTAAAATATAAATTCTTTGAGTTCAGCCCATTTTCACCAAAAAACAAAACAAAAAAAGTCCCTATCAACCAGCTGCTTTAGTTTTCCACGTCTCTTCCACATTGACAGCTAAGCCAGCTGTCCAGTGAATGCTCTCCAATACTTGCATGAAGCAGAGGAAGGAGAAAAAAAGAAAACTGCTACCCCTGTACTCCAATTGGAAAGTTTCACTTCTGTCTTGGGCACTGTGTTTTGTGAGAGCCAACTCAGGTTTTATAAGTGATCCCTGACAGCCATCCTGCTCTTCCCTATCAGTCTGGGAGGAACAGATGGAGCAAAATCAGGTCTTCTGCAGCGGTTATAGTGACAAGCTACTGTATTTACAGTAATAAAAAACCAAAACCAACAAAACACAAATGTGAAAGAGAAGTCTAATGAAATGTGCTTGTTCATAAATACACAGTGGAGTGAACAGGAGAAAGAAATGTTGCCAGTGGCAAAAGAAGATTTACAAATAACATTTAAATACAGAGTCTCAGTGTACTGTGAAATAGCAACTATATTAAAAAAAAAAAAAAAGAAAAAATTTAACACTGCAATTGCTTGAAAGTCCACTTCACTGGACATATGTAACCTGGGTTTTTTTTCCCCAATTATTCAAATATTATTCAAATATTATTTTCAAATGCCCTAGTTGTGACTTTGGAAAGCATAATCCAAGAGATTTAAGATATTTACTGGGCTGCAGAAAGAACTGGAAGAAACTACAAAAATTCTATTCAGGAATAGAGCACAAATCTTTATTTTATTAATATTTACAAATGAGAAGCTATTTTGGGAGATAAAGTATGGATTCTGCCATTCCAGAGCTGGTTTGGTGTCAATAGCTTGAATAACTTACTGAGGGACACATCTACTTGCAAAATAATAATTTTTAAAAAAGCCGAATAGAAACTTCTTTCACAAATAAAAAAAAAAAAAAATCAATTTCAGGAAACTTAAAACTTGTAGGTCATCTCTGTAGAGCATGTTCTAAGCCATTTGAAGATAATTGTGGTGAAGTTTGTAAGTCATCTCTACTTAAACCTTGGACACAGGAGGTCCCTCGAATTGCCAACGTCTTGATTTGCATGAAGTAAACCATATTTGTTTTCAAAGTAAGATGTTTTCAAAATATTTTGCTTAAGGTAATAGAACAAACAGAGAACCTGTTATGGGTCTCAAAGACATTGCCCTGGGGCTATTTTATTCCACAGCCATTTAATATAGGGACTTCTAAGGTCCTAAGCACCTGGAACAGGCTGCCATCACAGAAAACATATTGAGCAGATGGCCTGCAACCTGTTTCCGATTGCAATCTCCATGGCCCTAAAACATTAATTTCAGTAAAATATGTAGTGAAACCTCACCAAAATGTGTGATATTTGTAAAGTAGGATCTCATTTTGAAACCCTCTTGAATTAACAAAAGTTTAATTTGCATTTCATTGTGCTAACCTAGTAAGTCAGGAATGTAACCTTAACCTATATCAGAACATTATATGCACCTGCTGACAGAGAAAAAACTCACTTTTTTTTTTTTTTTTTTTTAAGAACAAATTAAAATGGGTGAGGCTGGTATTTATGAAAAAATATGCTATCTCATTTATGATCATAAATGAACATTCAGTTCAACACAGAACTATATTGAACCTAATCTAAAGTAGAATCCATCAGGTCCTCAGCACAAAACATTTTGCTTTTTGGATTTGCTTCTATTGCACTCTAATATTTGTTAATGCAAACAAGCAAACTGACACATCCAATTTTAACTATGATTTATTCTGAAGAGCTACATTTCAAACTTCAGGATCTTAATAAGCTTTCAGCATAGTGCAGCTGTTCCCATAAAGACACAGTACAAGTGTACTGCCAAATCTGTAGTTTGGTGTCAAACGTATGAAGCAAACATAAGAGGTATAAACAAATGGACATTTATTAAAATTTACTCAAGGGTGATTTGGACTGAACCACCACTAGGATCCAGTGATACCTCTTGGTGTGGGCAACCATCATGTTTCTGGCATAGTCCACTGAAACCTCAGCCACAAAAATATGAACAAAAATCCTGGGGCCATCAGATGTGTAAATCAAACTGAACAGAAGTGAGGTTTTTGAAATTAATATTCAGTGGTTTCCTAGCTTTTTACAAACATTTGTGAAAGTGTTTCTTTTCTGATAGCCAGCATTACAGCCTTAACTATACATAAGTGATTAGTAAAGATATCTTTATGCCAAACATCTGGAACAAACAGGATTTCAGCCAGGCAGGAACGACTCACTGCATGAAGGTGCTCTGGACTCCCCACGGGGCAGCCAGCTGACCCACACAGAGTGCTGGCTGCCAAGCTGTGTCCTTTAAACAAGTTACACAGCAAAGGAGACTCATTCCACTCCTGCACTCCCCAAATATTTATCCATTCTCCTTAATCCACATCCTGCAGCCAACAGCTCTTTGGCAAGATGCAAGGCCAAAGATGTCAGCCCTCAGCTGTCTCTGGGAGGCCCACAAGAGCTGCAGCCACTTTATTTTTTTGTGTCCTAAAAATACCCTCTCTGATTTTTGGGTTGGGAACCAACCCATACCATTTGTAAGCATTTCAACACATTGGAAGTAACAAGCGGCACAAATTCCCTCTGTTGTGGTCCCTCTCTTCTGGAAGGACACCAGGTGACTCAGGGATCAGCAGGTGTTGCTCTGGAGAAGAGCCACCAATGGCCAAATGCAGTTCTGAAGAAATGTATCTGTGCTGCCTACAAAACAGGATGTTCAGGAACAAGAGAGAGACCTGTTGGGAGACCAGGGAAGAAGTTACACTGGGATTGATTTAGAAGAAAAAAATCCATGTGGAAGGAACCAGGTTTCTGATTCTACAATGACATCAGGCAACTGCACTGTTTTTTATCTGCATTTCAGATTTAGCCCCCCTCACATTTTTGGTTATTGGCAGTTCATGTATATTTTCTATTATATTAGACTTTTCGTGCAGTTCTCCAAAGATATCAAACTTTTATGGTACGCCAGCAAAGTAAAAGTTGCTTTCATAACATGTGTATGGGTGTGCCTGTCTCCTCTACTTCGTTGGTGTTATGACAAGTCAAACACAGGCTCAGAAAATAGATCTGTTCTATAAAGTATTTTTCCTTCATTTTAAAACAGTAACTTTGTGTTATCCTTAGATGTGAGGACAGATTACTACACAAATTATTTCAAGTGGTGTAAATTATTCCATGGCAGCACAGCCCAGCTATAAAATGGGAACAGTACATAGTCAAATGATGCAGAAACTTTAGATTGTATGAATAGATATGCTTGACTCTTCTATTAAACGTTGGTGCCATAAATTACATCACTACAGAGGCTGTTCTGCAAAATAATTGTAATAGGACTACTTATTATTCTATGATAAACTGTAAGGAGGAGCAGTGATGATTTTTAAGAAGCAAAACCTTTGCCTGAGCCTTTGGTGTGCTTTACATTTTCTGCTGATGCCTCCTTCCAGTTACCTTTCTAATTCCTAGGGTTATATCAAATTCTGCCTTTCCAACATGCAGCTAACTCTGCCTATGAGTATGCTTAGCAGACTTTTTAGCTGAGCAGCTTAAAAGTTTATCATTAAACTGTACTGTCCATACTTAATAGTTTGCAATGCACTAAAACAAAACTCAGTCTCATCATGAACTGTTGTAGAATTTCCTATCAAAATTGGTTCATGTCTTCCCTGGTTTAGCTGCAGAAATTTTCAAAAAGCAGATTAAAAAAAAAAAAAAAAGAAAACACAAAGTAATTGTTAAAATATTGTATTTTTCTCCCTTGTCTCCAAAACAGAGATGCTATAATTATCATACAATTTCTTCTTTAAAACCAAATCAAAACAAACAAAAAATCTAAACCAAATAACCCAACAGCTAAAAAACCTCACTTTCTAAAGCTGAAAACACGTCAGCTTCTGAGCTTCATAGAAGTTACAACCTCTCAAATACCGTATCTCAAGGAAAAACGGGAAAACTCGTCATATTTCACTAGCTGTATTTCCTCTATTGCATTCACAACTACAGTGTGTCATTTAGGAAGTGTGTTAGAGGTGTGTTATCTTAAGTTCCACAGCATGAGTGTATGCTGAAAATTTTAAAGTTACCTCCAACAAAGATGGGAAAAGGAGTAGCTTTGTCACTTACATTGACCTATTTAAAAAGTGTTTTCACAGCAATTTAAAAGTAATCAATCTTTTTAGGGCAAGTCAGTCTTTCTATTTACCCAAGCCAGACAAGGATTACTTTTCTAATTTCTTAAGGACTCATTACCTGGTAGATGAAAAACAAAACATAAAGCTAAAGTATATATAAAAAAATAAAACTGAAGGTTTATTTAATTTAATTTAACATATAGTCTGGAGAGCAGGTTTACAACCTTGAAAACAAACTGCTTCTCAGTAGTATAAAATACATTTGTGCACGTCTCAAAAAGCCAACAACTTTTTATTAACAGATGCCATCTCTTTAAATTGTTCATCTCCCTGACTTGCTTTGCTCCAATGAGTCATCATTTTAATCCTCCAAGTGCTTCTGCTGTATTTACACCATAGCACATAGATACCATCTGCTTTTCAGCCCAAGAACTGCTACAAGAAATCACTTCACACCTGCCAGCCCAGTAACTGAGATATTTTACAAGAAGCTGCTGGTCTTGCCCTTTCTAAAATACCTTGTGCTGATCATTGTGTTCCCCTCCTGAGAACGACCCAGGTCAGAGCAGGAGGATACTGAGGTTTGGCCCCTGCATTGCAGGGAGAAGAAGGAGACTGTCCCATTCCTGCTTCCTGCATCACAGCCAAGCAAAGCCAGCCCATGCTGGGGCCACCTTTGGCTACAACTGAGGCTGCTGAAGGCATTTTTGGGCTGGGCCACAGCCCTGTGGGCCTGATGCCTATCACAGGGCTGAGGCTGCCTCACCACCATGATGCCTGGAACCCCCTGAGGGAACACAGAGCGGGGCTGTGATGGCCTGTGCTGGGCCTGGCCCCAGAGGCCTCCTCCAGACCCAGCAGGGAATGGATCTGAACTCCAAGACAGCCCTGCTGCCTCTCCACTGTCCCTATCAGCCACCAAGGAAGGACCCAGAGAGAACAATCCAAATTCCATGCGATGGGTACCTGTGTCACACTGCTCTAGGGCAGGGCATGGCAGTCTTCATCACCCACATGAGGAGAAGCAGAGAGGCAGGCACTGATCTCTTCACTGTTGTGACCAGTTATGGGACTCAAGGAAACGGCAGGAAATCCTGCCAGGGGAGTTAAGGTTGAGTATCAGGAAAATGTTCTTGCCCCAGAAGGTGGCTGGGCACTGGAACAGGCTCCCCAGGGCAGTCAAAACACCAAAACTGACAGATATCAGGAAGTGCTTAGACAGCACTCTCAGGCAAATAGTGTGATTCTAGGGGTGTCATGTGCAGGGCCAGGAGTTGGACTCAGTAGTCCTCATGGATCCCTTTCAACTCTGCATACTTTATGATTCTAAGGTGGTCCATTAGCCTCATATACCTGGAGACTTTCCTGTTTCCCCTCAACACAGCAGCTCACCCTCCCTCTTCACACCCACAGCTCCCTCATGGCAGAAGCCAGTAGCCCTGGTGACATTTCAGCCCTGCTGCTGCTGGGAAGTGCACAACCACGTGCAACAATTCTGCCCCTCCAGCAGCCAGAGACCTAAAGCTCCTCATGGATGCCAGGTGGCCAGGACCAGGGAGTCATCGTCAACATCAGGTGCCACACTGCTGCCTGTGGCACTGGCACAGCTTCCTGCTGACCACACTTACTGCTTGGCCACTTGCTGGGTAGGACCCAGTACAGCTGCAACCCCTATAACTTACACCAGACAACTGCTTTAGTGAAGGATTTCAAGAGAAAATTATAACTAAAAATAATTAAAGCTGCAATCCCTATAACTTACACCAGACAACTGCTTTAGTGAAGGATTTCAAGAGAAAATTATAACTAAAAATAATTAAATTGAACAGTTCAAAAATTTCCTCAGAATACCTACTGACATCAAATTAGTTGAAGTCTTCCTTGGATTTGTTTCTATTTTAACATATAATTTTATATCTTGAGAAATTAGGTTGTTTTGTTTTTCTTTTTTTTCCCAATAAAACCCTTGCTCCTTTCAAATAGAAGTTTTAAAATACAGATTAATCCTAAAAATAATAAAAAACGTCTTTCACTTCTACTTAGCATCAGGGAATAGCTTTCTTACATCTGAAAAGGGAAAAAATAGCTTCTGCCCTTGGTAAGAGTGTCATCCTGGTAACATTGATCCATTTCAAGAAGACAGGGCTCTCTCTTCCTCCTCTGTAGCCAGCCCAGGAAGTAGATTTCAGGTTCAAGCCCCTTTTTCTTGAAATACTTAATTTCTTGATGCACAGAAATGGGCATAATCAGAATTATCCCTGGAAAAAGGGTTGGGCTGCTAATGAATATTCCAAACCAGCATGATATCAGCTCTCCAGAGATAGCAGAGAAGGAGTACCACCCCAAACAGGGCTCGGCAACAATGAAGGAAATTTAATCTTTAGTTAAACAAGATGGGAGGCATTTCATAATGTACTTGAGATGAATATTTTATTAATCACACAACTACAGGAAATAATTAACCCCATAGATAACATTTTATAGTAATAATAATAAACATGATTAGAGAAACAGCACTATCACAATGCAATCCCTCAAGTTCACCAGATCAAACTAGATAAAATCTAAAAGAAAGAGCATGTACAGCCTTGGCACATGAAGCAGAAAAAATTAAAATATTCGGTTACACAAAGTACAGGGGAAGAAACAAGTAAATTACCATCGGCAAGGACACAGTATGATATTTAGGAGTCTGATTGCTCCTCCCAGACTCTGTGAGCCTCTGGGTATGTCCCTTCACTCTGATAACCAATTTATATATCTACAAATTAAACAAGAGTGTAGGGCTCTCTTGGCAGTGTGAGAGAGTTTATGCTACAGGCAACATTTTTTAAAAAGGCTTGGCACTAAGGGTGGACACGACTCCGCCAAACATGAGCTCCCGATGCACTGTCAGGGCTGAGGGGAAAAATGCATCCCCAGAGGACTCTTTGGAAGGAGCCTGAAAAGAACTGAAGAACTTGGATTACCTCTATACTTGGCACTCAAGCATCTGCTGTTGGAAGGCTGTATCAATGTCTGATGTGCACAGTTCAAGAAACTCACTAAAGAGTCTCCTAAGTAAAGGACCAGAAGAAACTCTTTAACACAATTCCCTTTATCCTCAAAAATTATGTCTGAATGGATCATTGTCTCTATCAGTTTTGATGGGAGGTTTTTACAGGTAAAAGACAGCACTGCAAACAAGCCTCACCAGTCAAGTTCAGATTATATAGATATATGATTACATATATATATATGATGCAGGTACACAGGGTACCTTTTGTATCACAGCAATACTTCACCACTGGAATGCCTTCCTAAGGATGATGACATGTCTCTGTCCTTCACCCTTTTAAATCAAGATTGGATTTTGCATTCTGAAAATCATACTTCAAACAGGAATTTATTAAGATTACATTTACAATGTTAACCTGAATGATCTTACTTTTCTGGTTCTGCTCTTTCTTTTTATTCCTCAAGTATCCACTACACATAGTGATATTTATGTATGATATAATATACTTAGGCTTATGAAATTCAATAGGCTTTGTAAAACAGTCTAAAAAGCCTAATGAGAAGTCACAGCTGAAAAGTACTGTTCATGGGAAAACTGGCTCCTTAATATGACCTGGTTTTCATATTGGTGAGTTGAATATTAAAGATAATTTTTCCTTCTTATGTTTTAAATTAATGGAGTGTTAAAGAATAGCATACATTACAGCATACCAAGCATGGCATACTCCACACAGTTGAGATTCATATACAAAGAAGTGGGAAAGGGGTGGATGGGAAGATTTAAGGGTGACCAAATAAAAGTTCTTGAGGAAAAGCTCTGTGCAGGAGCAGATAGCACCAAGGTAAAGCTTCACAAACTCAACTGCAGATTTTCTCCTCATCTAAAGCTTCCCTCTCAGGTCCCTGTTTATACTCTCCAGCTGCTGTCTCCTTTCCTTACCACCCAAAGCATGTCCCAGCTGTTCTCCACTTCTCATCCCAAGTCTCCATCATCTACATGCTCCAGCTGCTAGATTATTCAAATGGATGCTATGGGCCAAACAGTCCATAATCAATTAGTTAACTCAAATGACTTCTTAATTTTCAGGGAGAGAAAGGACGATCCAACATATTGCTTTTAAACACAGCACTCAGATTACTTTATGTTATTCAGGATTGTTATTTCCAAAATGGCAAAACAACAGTCTGCTTTCATTGACATGTTGATCTATTGCATCGCTCCAGTAACACAAAGCACTCATAAAGCCTCTTTAATTGGTGTTTTAGGGCAGGTTTATGGCTACAAGCATTGCTAAAATATTGCAAAGCAGAACTAAACCTTTCCCCATTATCCCAGACACTACAAACATCAACAGATATTTACACTGTGGTCTAGGTATTGATTACATTGACAATTGCCATTTTCTGCTCTCTCATTTCTGCTCCATTTAGCATGTGTTCGGCTACCTTCAGCTTGCAGAGCCCAAAGAAAACAGATGACATTTTGAGAGGATCTTTTAGAGATGATCTCTTGCTTTTATTTATATATATCTATGTATATATATAGTCTATGTATTTCTATCAAAGACATCTACACTGGGCTAAAATTCATGCTCTATATGGATATACAATAAGATACAGTTGTAGGTACAATGTAGAAAAAAGAAGAATAATGAAAAAAATCCAAAAATATCTTTTCTAAGTCTTGCCATCAAGTACAACTGAACGAAAGTACATATACAGAGGGACTTCATGGGTTTCTCTTGAATGCACAGTATTGTGTATACAAGCAGACAACATCGGGGATGGATTCAGACTTCCAGTTTATGTTTGTCCTTGTTGTACTACCACGATTCACCTTTAAAAAGGATGAAGTTTCAAACAGGCAATGGTTACTTCCTTTTTACAAGACCAGGTTTGGGGGAAAGGGATCCTAATTATCATGTTTGCATTTCGATTAAATATGTCAAGCTTCCCACATGCTTCAGTTACGTATATAAATATATTACTGCAAGCACATATTTGCAGATATTCTCTGTACTTATATTTAGCTTTATTGTCATCAATAGTATGACAGCAGGATACTGTTCAAAGGGGTTGCTTTATAGATGCAGTCAGGGATTTCAAATGGAGGCTGTTTTAATCACAAATTCTGCCTTCATCAAAACCAACTTTTCTATTTAGGGAAACACACTGGTTTTAATTTAAATGCCACTGGTGCACAAAGTGTGAGTCTAGTTGAAAAGACTTAAAGTGCTTCAATCTTATTGCAATAAATATTTTTGCTCCAATATTTTTTAATTCAGCATATTTAAATACCAGGTTTCTGTTATTTCTGCTCTTTATAGAGAAATTCTAGCAACACACTTCTAAGAGGGCTAAAATTACTCTCTATAAATCTACCCACAGGGCTGTGATCTGAATAGAAACTGTGTTACTTGATTCATTGCACAGTACGTTTCTGTTGTGCATGTTTTTCTCTGTCACCATATGACAGAAGTACTGGCACAGTTCTTTCCAGTTTATCAACATTTGAGATGTCCCAAGTGAACCAAATAAATTACTCTTTTTTCCAAATTCAAGCAGCACAAAGCCAAGACTGAGTTCATCCAGAACATTTAAGTTATTCAGATAAATTATGGGCATATCTGTGTATCTCTCACACAAACCTTGGTTTGTTTTTTTTTTTTTTAAGATTTCCCTCAAGCTACCAATAAATGCCCCTGCTGGCATGACCTGAGCAGAGTTCAGTATCAATCTGTTTCTGATTATCCCAATTTATTGTTGACTATGAATATATACATCAAGTTAAGATTCCTTTTCTCAGCCTTCACTAGCTGAGTCTTTACAAAATATTCAAATTTTATCTTTGTGAAAAGATTTCAAGTCCTACAATTTTTCATCATATGAAGTTCTGAGAACTTTTATCTGTCTCAAAGTCCCCAATCCTTCTAGAAAACCTATTAGGTACCTATCTCAAGGCTTTCCTCTTTTCAGGACACTCAAAGGCCTCTTCTCCCACACCCCAGGAGATTTTCAAGAGGGGTTCTACATAATAAAATAAGCAGTTTCGTCTCTCTCACACTCAAGGGGTGTTACATAGAGCTGCTTTATGTTTTCCACCTTTCCATACAGCTCTTCTTGAGCTACCACAAAACTGGAATTAGCAAAAAGGGAACTGCTGGTGTTTTAATGGGCTAATGACTCCTGCTTGGAAAGGAAAAATGTGTGAAGCACAAGTAGGACTGAGCCTTCTACAATCCCAACATGTGCTTCACCTATCTCACATGCACTTTCTGTCACTTACTGCATTATGTGGTAAAGTCACCTCATCCTTTTCTTGTGGCCTGCTTCCCTTAGGAACACTCCTTGTGCCAGCAGATTTGCCTGGTGGGATAACATCAAAAGTCTTTGGATAGGGGATGCCATGAACAGACATGAAAAGCGAAAAAGGAAATTTCAAAAAGTAATTTCACCTGCTGTCTTGGCACACACAGGGCACTTACATGGGGATTTCCTAATCCCAGAACACATCAGTCTCACTGTGTGTGCATCAGTGTACCTTGCACAGATATATGGGAGTCCTAAGCACATAAGCAGCCTCTCTGTCTGACTGGGTGCTTCATCTATCTTTGGCAAGAGCCAGCTGAAGCATGACTAGGTGTCTGATTCATGGAGGAGGGAGGAGGAGAAAGAAAAGCATTTTCTCTTGTAATGGGACTTTTCATATTACAAAGCTACTTGTAAGTATTGTACTGACTGTGGCTGAAAACCTGAGAAAACCTGCAGCCTGAACCCCCTGACTTCCAACATCCCAAACCAGAGCTTTTGGAAGTCACACACAAAGTCACACATGGATTTCAAGGCTGATGGATGCAGGCCTTTCCAGTTTATTGGTGCAGAAGCACGTGCAGTACGCTGTAACCAAATATGTGATTACATCTGGAAGCACTTTTAAAGAATGTGATTAAAATATAAAAAACATATGAAACACATGATTTTGCAGGAAGTTCTAACATCACAACATGCTGCTAAAAGGAAAAGCACACTACTGGTCTGGCCCCTGGTTACTGAGAGGACATGGAACCAGAGAGCCCTGAAAGGGAAAAGAGCTCCTTGCTTCAAAGCAATATTTGACTATTGCATGCACAGAAAATCTTGTCCTGCAGAGAATTGCCAGGGTTCTGAAGGATGTTTAGAAATACACAAACAAGGAGCAACAGAAAGACCTTCATATGCCACAGAAGACTTTATGCTCTGTTTTGCCAGGTGCAAGAATGGAAGATGCTCCAAGGAAGTCCCTCAAACTCTAAAAGCCCTGAGGAGGGCTGGTGTGCTGAGCATTGAACTTGTATGCATGGCAGATATTGGAGAATGGTCACAGTGGCTAAATCAGTTACCCAGCATTTCAAAGCACAGAGTATCCTAATTGCTAGCAACCTTTTAAATTCAGCTGCAAATTCCATCCAAAAGCTGTTGCTGAATGAAATTCTTCTTGCAGTGGCCCAAAGCATTAAGATTTCCTGTTGCTACTGGTAACATCACCATTTCTTGAAAAATGGGTATTTAGAAGAAGTACCTTTCCAAAACAGCCTATAAAAGACAACTGTTCCTCAAATGTGAAATGTTTCTATTTTTCTCTAATAAATAAACTAGTTATTGCTGATGATCAACATCTTGCATTTACACTCATTCAGCTTCTAAAACAAAAAGCATAATAATGAAAATGAGTTGGTGTTTTTCCTTATCTTGAATGACATTAGGAGAAGGAAAATTATCTTACACAAGCTACAGTACTTTAGAAAACCAAATCTACGTAATCAATAGCATCATAAAAGGCAGCAGAAATTAATTTCTATTGATGAACCTTGTTTGGCTGAGAAATAAAATGCTCTTTAAAAATATTATTTAAGTAACAATAATAGGCAAGCATTAATATTTCAGTATCAACGTTCTCATCTTTAGAAAAGACTAATCCCAAGTTTACAAAAGCCATTTGCAATTTGCCCAAGATAAGATGACTATGTCAGCATTTTAAATGTAAACAAATAGAAAATACTGACCTGCTTTAAAATTATTTTTTTATCCTCGTCTAAACACATCTATGCTGACTTCAACAGAGCCAAGTAAAGAACAAGTTCTGGCTAAATTCACACTTGGAAAAAGTAGGCTTCCTCCAATTTAAAGTTTATTACCATATTTCATACCTCGGCATCCCTATTTTACGGTTTATACAGAATTTAACTGCAGTTGGCCATCTCATATGAAAGATTAGTAGGAATTTCATGTGTTCAGTACAGTTTGTGAACACTTAAATAGTATGTGATTTTTCCATGAACTATAAAATGCTCAGTAAATAGAAGGGGGGGAAAAAAAGCAAACAAAATGTTCATGTTTGCCTATAGTAAGCAATTTACATCCTTTTAAGATCTTCTGGCATTTGGTCGTTTATTCTTCTGCAATAGCAAACCCAAGGTGTCCCGTAAGCACCAGATTGGATGAAACCTGTTTTCCTACAGATTTCTGCTCTTTGCTCTGTAACTCCACATTCTTTCTTCACACTGCAAATGGCCATATCGCTCCACATTGCTTACTACATTATCACCTGGCAGGAGAAACTGTACTGTGATGAGTCTGGGACTGCACACATTTTGTTTGGCCACTGAGCCACTGCCAAACAGAATGTATAACAGCTATGTTCTGCCTGCCTCTTCCTCTAAATTGGCACCTATTGTGGGGTTTTTTCCTCCGTACACTCACAGATTTTCAGAAAACATGATATTCATTGAGAATTTCGCCTTTCAGATTTAACTGAGAGACACAAAAGGGTTCAAAACACATGAAGGAGGGAAAGAACCAAGGAGAACATGTGAACCTTAGTAGAAATCTCTCTTAGAAAATGAAAATAACCATAAATGTTTAAGAATAATAATGTTGATAATATGACAGCTCTGTAAAATCCAGTTTGGGTTGTTTGGTTTATTTATATATTTTTTTTTAAGATTCTAAGATTAGGCTCTTAAATCTATTTTAAGAACTGAGATGAGGGACCCTGCTTCCAATACAGCAGGAAAACAACATTTTACTTAGTGTGATGTGCGTTTTACTTAGCACAGGACTTTCACTTCCTGACTTTAAATATGCCAATGATCACCTAAAAATGCAACAAACCAGATGTAAAGAACTAGTCACAGAGCACAGGTAAATAGATCTGCAAAGTTAAAAAACAAAAAACCTTTCTAGATGGATACTGTGAAGTAAATGTACTTGTAGCTGAAAAGGAACACATTCATTTATAAAATAAATAGAAATAAGAAAAATATTTTAGCAGCGAGAAATTACACTGTGATTGAAGTGATTTGCCCAAAGGTACAAAGAAGTTAGAGGAAACATTGAGATTTCTGTATCCAAACTGAAACTTTTAGGACTTCTTAGTGCTGTGGTAAACTTTGAATAAACCCAGAATGACAGAGATGGATGCAATGCCACTGTGTACTATGTTTCTGTAATTTAATTCCCATATAATGGTTACCTTTTCAAATATTTAAACTGAAATTAAGGTGTTCAGCCATGCCAATGCCTGAAGTTGGAAGTTCTTTACATCAATTCATAACTGGACTGTCTTGAGAATAAATTCCTCCACCTGAAAATCAGTTGGATGTGCAACTGTACATATGTAGCATAAGGTAGATAAAAGAGCTGAACTTTTATCCAAAGTTTCTGGTTTTTCAGTTTGGCCAGGTCAAAAAGTTGCTGTAATGTTTTCCCTTTCAGAGTCCATCCCCAGTGACTGAACGCTGTCATGCATTGCTTTTGTTCATCATCTTTTTTGAGTTTTTTTCTAACAGGCATGCTTTGGAAAGGAGAAGTTTTGGCCAAATTTTATGCAAAAGACCGGAGGATTCAATACAGGAAATAAAGCATGCCACCAATAAAAATCTGATAAGACTGAACTCCCAATGATATAAAATAAAAGATGGAATAGGTGGAACAAAGTCAAGATTTTGTGTGTCCCAAACATGCCATTCCCTAATACATAAATATTAATCATAAATAAGTATTGCTGCAGACATTTTCTATAGAATTTTCTATATTTCTATTCAAAAGGCCATTCAAAAGATGCATTTGCTATGACCTGCCTGTATGCAAAAATAAAATGTGTATCTACTCAACGTAGCAGTTGTATATGCCTTGATTTTTATTTAAAACAAAACAAAACCAATAGGTTTTTGAATAAAAGTGGATTAAAAAAAGAAAGAAACTTAAAACAGTCCTAGCTTTGAGTTAAGAACAGAGAGTTGGCTACTTCCTGTCCTGCCAGAGAGTAGAGAGGGCCAATTAGCTGAGCTAAGTCTACCAAGGGGTCATAGAATCATGGAATCATGAAGGGACCTGAAAGATCCTCTAGTACCAACCCCCTGCCATGGACACCTCCCACCAGACCAGGTTGTTCAAGGCCTTATCCAACCTGGCCTTGAACACTTCCAGGGTTGGGACATCCACCAGGGCTGGCAAACTGCCAGGGCAACCTGTTGCCTATCTCACCACCCTCATGGTAAAGATTGTTTTGTTGGTTTTTTTAAAATATAACCTAAATTTCTCCTCTTTCAAATTGTATCCATCAGTTCACAACACTGTTGCAAATCACCTGGTGCTAATGTCAGCAGAGACGCAGAAGCTGAGATATTGCAATTACATATAAAGTGCAGGAGATAAAGAGGGGAAAAAACCCCCAACACATCAGTACATTTTTAATTAACACCGCCCGGTGCTACTACAGTCTAGGAAGGCTTCATGAAAAAGACGGAGAGAGCATTCATTCATTGCCCATGTGAGATGTTTCAAGATGGCAATCTTGCTTCCTGTGTTTTTAATTCCCAGCATCCAGTGAAGCCAACTTTGGATACATGCTCATGCTGAGTTCCTGCAGCATCATGCTCTCTAAGGAGACTCAGCATTATCCATATGCAATGCCCAGCTTGTCTTAAGATCCTCGTAGCAAATAAAAAAATCAGTGCCTACCTTGACATCTATTGCCAAAACATATGGAATAAGTAGCTATAATTTATCATCTTCAACATATAACAATTTAGATCCCTTTTTATGTCAAGCCCTTTAAAAATAGTCCACAAACCACCTGTTGATCACATTGTTCCAAAAGCTGTTTTTCAAGGACTTTTGTTGAGTTGGTTTTGTTTACCTAATTTTTAGAAGGAAAAAAATATAATGCATTCCTACTTCTGCTACTTAAAATAATTTCAACATACTTCCTTTAAGAAGAAAAATAAAATAAAACAAACAAACAAAAGAATCACCTGTGGTTTGGGACTACACAATAGAAAACTTCAGGCCAAAAACTACAGTTAAGAGAAGAGCAAAGTGATAGAAAGCAAAAGGCCTGATATGTCTTAAAACATGATTAAGTTACCAGATTCTGCCAAATTTCTTGGTTTTCTTCCAGACACTGGTACTAGATTATAAATAAAGAGGAAAAACAAACCACAAAGGAACGAATTTGAGGAATAGTACTTTCTCTACAGCATGAACTATCAATTTTTACAGTTTTTGCCTAATACTGATATAATTCTTCTTGATGTCAGTGGAAGGATAGTTGGACCTACACTGGGTACTTCAGGAAAAAACCTTCCTTGTGAATTTTCAGCCTGGAAGAAGTTTTATGGGGCTCACAGAAAGTACATTCTGGTTCCCACATAGTTCAAAGGTATTTCCAACACAGGCTGATTCTGTCATGTTGCTGTGTCACATTTTGTAGGTTTTTTGAATAAAGTTCTGTGCAATCACTTTCTCCTCCATTTTCATTGTTAATATATTATAACTTGCTCTCCCCTACTAAGGGCACAGATTTTTTTTTTAGGAATTTATTATACACAGACAAAAATAACAGACCCTCAGTGACAACCAGGCCAAAATCATGAGCATGATTGGCCAAACCAGGCCAAAATCAGGCCAAAGCCACAGGCAGTATTTTCAGAGAACGTTGATCCTAGATCCAGAGGGACTGCAAAGTCATGTCACCTTAGGAAAGGCACTTTGAAGGTACTCCCACCAGCCTGGCCCTAACAACATACACAGTTTTGGTTAGCATAGAAGTGGAAGAAGAGGCAATGGGATACCTCCAACCTTTGTGAGCTCTGCCCACAAAGGACTATTTTCTTAGGAGGATGTCTTCAGCTGCTGCTGCTTTTTGGAAATAATGAAAATTCTTAACAATAATGGGACATGTAATTCAGGGTAGGGCCTTCTCTTTAATTTATATTTTCCTTTATCATTTAACACCATTAAATGTGCCCTGCTCAAAACTGGACCAATTGCATGTCTTTCACAGGAAAGTCATGGTCCATGGAACATCTTTTGTCTTAAGAGGAGATGTGGACAGCCAATGATACAAATGGAGTACTGTCACTCAAAGTGGCCTAAAAAGAGGGAGAAGAGGATTCCTTTTGCAGTACTTGAAGCTGTATTTGTTACCTACCTCTATCATGTTGCTGAATAAACTGAGGTTACATAATTAATACTACCAGTCTTGGGGTTTTAAAGGCAGTATCAGAATCAGAAAGTTCATCTAGTTATTGCCTGAATCATCAAACATTTCTGTAACAGAGAGGCAGGTATTTCAGAAACTGGAGATAGCACTCTATGTAATTCCATGCTTGTGGAGTTTGGCATGATTTCCAGTAGAATACTGAGGAATCTTAAAACATTATGGTGCCACATACATACACTGAAAATCATCATGAACACAGTTTTGAACTCCCCAGCTGGCCTCATACAATCCCTACCAAAATCAGTAGGATTTTTGGCAGAGTCTCAAATAAAGCTATGGGTGATTAAAAGAATTTAAAGTGGATGGCTTTGGGTCAGAGGAGAGGCAGAGGAAAGTGCATTGATATTTCTCACCTGTCTCGCCCAGACCAAAGAATCAGAATTGCCAAAAGTTCTTCCAAAGGACAAAAATTTTTAAAAAGTTACAGAGATCTTGTAGAAGTTGGAAAAAAAAAATACTTAACCCGTGCTCAAAAAATAGTCACAACAGATGTAACCATCCATCCTCACCTCTACCTTCACTGCTAGACAGAGAGAAGTATATAAGAGGATAAAGAAATATAAGAGGATGTTAGGTGGAAAAGAGAAGCTCCATCTCACATCCCCCTCTCTCTGAAATACTGTCATCATAATTTTGGAAGGAACAGCCTACTTTCTCGGGTGAAATTATAACTTCAGGTATAAAACCGGCTGCCAGCAGTGGAAATGCTTCTGAACAAATTCAGAGAAAGACAGCAAAATTCCCAAGGCTCTTCTCAGTGACTGACAAATCATTTTAGGGTGGGTTTGCTCTCTCATGCATTGCTTCTTCTACTTTTAGATCTCCTCTGGTTTGCTTTTTAAATTCTCTCTTATTACTGCTCCTATCCTCACTTCTGCTTCTTCTCTGTGATCATTTGCTTTTACTCACATATTACAATTACTTAAATCACTTCATAGGCCAAATGTTTCTTCTTTTATCTGTTCTTTTCTCACCTTAGTCATCACCTTCTGGAACAGTCTTCTGCTGATGGTTTGAATCAGTTGTGGGAAAGTAAAAGCAAACTGAAAGTTACTTTGAGTATTCTAAAGATCACATTCCAAAGTGATCATGAGTTGCAGTTGAGAAGATGAAAGAAATTTTTGTCTTTGTGTTTGTTTTTTTTTTTAATTCTTAAACAAAAATCTTTCAAAATTACAAGGAATTAACTTGGAGGGTTTTTTAAAGTTCATCCTAAATACACTGTGATTCACAGACTCCCTGAATACTGTAATTCTCTTGTACCTGCCAATTTTCCTTTGTCCATTGTTACAGACGTCACCTTGTCATGACAGCACAAACTAGTTCCTCTCTTTGAAAGAGAAATCAACTATTAGTCTTGAATTTCCATGATTTCTGTTGTGACTCTAAAGATATCCATAGGTGTCATGCAAACCTGCTTCTGTTAATATACTAATGCCAACAAAAAGAAACAGATCTAGTAAATAAAGGGTTTCCTTCTTCCATGCAGAACAGAACAAACCTAAAAGTGAACCTCCAAAATCACTTTCTATGTAATTCACAACAAAATCTATTTACTCCTTGAAAAACATTAATAATGCAATTTACAAGCCTTTCAAACATTTGACCTTTTCAGAACTACTTTTTTTTTCCCACTAACTGGTGTCAGTGGGAACTAAAAAAGATTGCATAATTATTTAAGTCTGAGCTCATGGTTCTTAGACTTTCTCCAAGAGAGAATTCTAGTATTTGGAGATGTACTATTGATGTTTAAGCTTCCTGCCAGTCACATTAAGTTGTGCCAATCCTCAGATGGTCAGTGAGAACACCACATTTAATCGTCATTATTGCTGGCTTTCCTTGAATCACAGAACACAACTACTGTGAGCAGATACTCTGCTTTTAATAATAGATATGGGCATAAAATCCTCAGTAAATTCTTTTCTTCCTCATTAAACCTTTTCCCCTTCATCAGGCTGATCATCAGAGCATGAAGAAATGTTTCATAATCTTCCAGTCTGGTGTCACCACACCACTGGTGCATTATTTTGCCAGGGGAAACCCCAGAGCACAGAGGATAGATCCTCTGCTGGTGTGCCTCTGGAGGAGTATGAGCACCCATTTTTCCCTGCTCCCCAAGGGCCTCATGACCACTAAGAGGTGGGTGAGACTCCAGCCTGCCTCCTCCAAGCCTCCAAAGCTGGGAGGAGACCACCTCCTCAAAGCTTCCTTCACTTTCAGTTTTTAAAGGTGTCAAGCGCACCTCAGCAGGCATTCCTCCCTCACAGCATAGCCAAGAAGGGAATTGTACATTTATGTTACTGAAGAGAACATGTTTCTTTCCCTCAGAGCAAGCCCAAAACTCCTAAAAGCAAAGAACACCATTAACCGAACTAAGAACACAGTTAAAGATTTTCTTGTGGAAAGTATCGTTTAGCCCAAGTCAAAATATACAGAAATTCAATTCAAAATAAGAAAACACAAACTTTGAGGTCCACTTAGATCACCTTATGTTGCAGCATTGCATTCAAATCTGTATTTCTTAGCATTTCTCTGGCACAACCCCCCTTTCTATTAAAACCATTTGCAAAATTGGTGGGTGAACCCAAGATCTCAAACTGGCAAATGAGAAAGGACACAATAGGTGAACAACATGAACTTCTGCACCTGAAAGGGACTGTAATGTCAGATCAACTCAAATCTGAAACATCATCTAAAATTTTTAAGCAAGCATTCTGCTAATTGTTAGGTGAGCATAAAAACAGAAAGACAGATCACTAAACAAGAAGTAAGATACCCTCTGTGCAGAGATCATCTGATCAACTTCTTACATTGCGTATTAGAATTATCCTAGCAAATGAGCATTTTCCATTTAGCCTCAAATAACTGGTACCTAATTTTAAGATTTTTCATGCACCTGAATTATATGATGAAAATAATTTTATTCAGAATCACACTTCTGCTGAAGGAAAACCAGACTCTCTAAATTACAGATATCTTAAAAGCTCACATAGAGAGTAACTCTGACATGCCTTGATGATTTATTACTCTAAATTTCATCCACTCGGCAGTTTTCACAAACATATTTCTAACATTACTGTCAACATGCAATGTTTAATTCTGTTGCTGTGCTAATGAAGCAGCTTTTTCAAACTCAGAACTGAAATAAAATTATAGCTCAGGTCATATTTATTACCATTACACTAGATAACTAGTGTATCTAACACAATCTGCTCAAGAACTTATGCACAAGTATTGTGTTTCCCTTCTTAAGCAAGTAAAATGTTACAAAAGCTTTATCTTCTGCATAATTGTGCAACTTACCTAAAATTTAGATAGCTCTCAGGTAATTTTGGAAATATGTATCAGAGTATAAATCCTTTTTCTCTCAGCAGAAATCAGAATCTCAGAATATTGTTATAAGAAAAAATTATGTGCATCACAACAAAGGAATTCAGAAAAGCTGCGGGAAAGCTTGAATAAATAAAATAAATATGGATAGAATAAAACTAGCCTTCTCCCAAACCCCAAGTTTGTCAAAAGAACAAAGCACACACAAACAGCATGTAAAAACCTGAATTCGAAATACATTTATAAAAAAGGGATGAGGACACATGTTTTTTCTATTTCAGCTTGAAAAATAAAGGGACACGGCAATGAGTCTTGCTGGCAGGCAGATAACTCATAGGCCCTGACCCTTCGACTCACCAGGAATTCAAACACAAAGCTCTTTTCATAGTGACCGTGCCATACATTCTCAAGATAAGGCAGCAAAATAAGGAGCAATGGAAAGGTGCCACAAAGCTCAAACTGCAGAAAATTGCACAGAAATTATGTTCACTTATTCACCTCCATGCAGCTGCTCGCTACATGCTGGCTGCAAAACTATTTCTTTCCAAATCAGAAGCCATGCAGTGTGCTTTTAGAAACAGGACCTGTTTCCTGAAGCAAGAGCAGCACAAGAGAGAGCAAGCAGTGAGGAAAGGGCTATCCCTGTGCATTTCTGTATCGTTCAGAACTGAAGTGCACATCCGGACAAATAATCTGGAACACAATGAGCTCTGCAGAAGGATCGCTGTGGTAAAACGGAAGGACTTTTAGAGACAACAAAAAAAGCTACATTTCAAACAACATTTCAAATCTGGACTCACCATGAATAAGCAACAGTTGCCTGAAGTTAGTATGTTATTTTCTGCCCTGTTCCCTTGCACTTTCTGCCTAGTTGTCCAACACTTGGTAGCTCAGAGCTGCCACACAGAGGCCCCTTCCGTGATCTGGCTTATTTGCCTGTCAGTTTGAGTCTCAGCTTCTGTATGATGCAGCTGTGCACTTTGCTGAAGGTCTAATATCATTTCCATAAGCTTTCTCCCTTCCTGGAGCAAGCAGTTTGCTCTTCCTGCTCAATAAATACTCAGATCACTTTTCTGCTACTCACAGGGATAAAGCTTTAAGTTGTTAAGGAGTTCTTACTAAGTAGTGGGTGGAGAACATAAGCTCAGTACAAGGAAACTCTGCGCATAATCAGAAACTGAGAAACTTCCTCCCTTTCCCTCAACCCCTCCTCTCACCAGGCGAAGCTGCCAGTGCCTCCTTTACAGAAATTTAGGAATGTAAAGGGAGGACTCAAAGGGGCCCAGTCAGACAAGCCTTTCTCAATCAATTAGCTTGCAGCCATTACTTGTGACCCTAGGTCACACAACATAAGTGTGTGGGGTGTGCCTTTAGGGGTACACCAAAGCTACTTATTAAAACTTACATAACCAAAAGTGTTCAAAATCAAATAAACTCCGAAAGCTGGAAAATATTTTCCACAGTTTTGAAGGAAGAAGAGTTTTGCGTAAAAAAATGTTGCTTTGCTTTTCCAATAACAAACCATTTGATGCTGGAAACTAATTCTTTTTTATACTCAGAAAAAAAAAAAAAAAGAAGAAGAAATGAAATGTGAGCTGCATAAGCAGACTTTAAAGTGATATTTGTTTTATGATTATGCAAAAACTAAATAATACTGGCCTGAGTGATATTTGATGATTGAGAAGCACATGATTGTGTTTCCTAAAATAAGACTATTGTGTGTAGCTGCAAAGGCATAGATGTTTATAGGACCATTTAATTAATTAATGAAGTTCGTCCCCTGTATTTCAGTCTTTGCAAGAAGCTAGTTCTCAGCATTCAGACTCCATTCTTCCTTTTAATACTCCAACATAACAAATGGAACAATTTACTTTTAGAAAAGGTTCGGAATATTTGAACACTGCATTAAGTTATCCTGCCCTGAACGCACACGAAGACAGGGTGTAACTCGCCACAATTCCCACACAACAAGTGTTCCAACACCCCTTGGTGTGAAGGAAAACTTCAAAAAGACCCTCAGCTTCATATCCTGCCAACCCAATGACATGGAGATGATGCCTTGGAAAAACCCATGAGGGAGTCCTGATTTGAAAAGCAGATCTATGACAACCCCTTTCTGGGCCAGGCAAGATCAATGCACTGCAGGGGCGATGCACTTTAATCTCAAGGTGCATCGCAAAGCATCTTTAAGTAGTGCAACAGATCAAGGCTTACACACAAAAGAAAAAAACATTTCAGCCCAAACTTCACCATCTACTGAAGATAACTGATCAACAGCTACACAAAAGGTAGACCTCATAGAGGTCAGGGAAACACGTAACCATGCAGGAAAGTAGGCGTCATGTAGTGAAGCTGAGTGAGGGTGTTGTAGACAACCTGCAGTCTTCAGGTCCCTTCCCTGTTAAAATCCCAGCCAAACTCTCAGAACAAGGCAGCAGGGCTCTTGTTAGTTCAGACATTCATTCAAGATATCAGATTGCACGATGAGGGCCATGAAGTGCGTGCCCTGGGGCAAGGATTTTGCTTCTGTCTTGCATGTAAGACAGCATTTAATAAATTAGGTCACATTTATATCTTTGGAAAGCCCTGGCAGTAGCAATAATAATCATTGAAACCTTAATTTTGAAAGAAAAAAATGGGTTCAGGATTAAGACACTGGACTGGAATTTAGGATATTTAGGTTCTGTTCCCATTTGTGTTTCAAATGGCCCAAATGATTCGGGAAACATTGCTTCAATTTCATTTATGTTGAATTGCCCTTGTCTTGCAGTTGTAAAGCCTTCACCTCCTCAAAGTCTACCAACAAAAAAATGGATCATGACAATAATCTTCAGTATGCAAATCCCTCCTAGACTGGTTCTCAACACATGCTCTGCATAGTGAAATTAAAGAAGGATTGACTATAAAATATTTACTGACCCTGGACTTCTCAGTAACTGAAAACAAGGAAACTATCTAAATCAAATCTTTTGAAATCTATGCAACCTCCAGGAGATAAAAACAAGTCCTTACACATCAATAACAATATAGGCTTCATTCTTACCCCTTTAGCTATCTAAGTGTAAGGCTCCTGGAAAGCTTACAGGGTTGGGTGCTTAAAAATCAAAAGGTTGGATTCCCTAATAGCAGAAAAAATGGGAAGACAATGCCTGTGAAGAGACAGGCTGTCTAGAGTGTTGCTCTCAGCAAGTGCTAAGAAAAGGAGAAATCATTCCACCTTTGGTCAATCTCTGTGAGCTTCCAGACTGAAGCAGAGAAATTACCATTGATTCCAGATTTCCCCATAACCCAAATTTCCAAAGCAAGATGCATCCCAAGCAGCCAATTTCCACATACATTCACACCTTTCGTTTGGAAAAGTCGATATGGAAATTTTACAGCACGAATAACAAAGAAATGTAAAGGATGTTTTTGATGTCACTTAAAACAATGCTTCCACACTAGAAATAATAATAGAATAATGGCTCCTCCTGGCACTGTTGAGTCCCCTGGCTAAGGACTCTTCCTTTTCCTGATTGCTGGCTGCAAAACTACCCTCCATTGGCTCCACTCCATTGCTGCCATATTTCAGCCACACAAAGGCAATGTGAGCCATTTCAAAATTATCTCTAACAAAGAAAGACACAAAGTTTGAAGTGGAATGAGATGCTCATACCAAAGATGGCAACCAGGAATATACAAAACTCCTTTAGCATTCTCAGGGTGCTTTGCTATGAGCAAGATTCCTTTTAATTAATGGAAGTAACCACTACCTTTAGTGTTTCCACATTTACATTCTAATATGGATCAGCCCTGAACAGACTGTTTAAGAAAAGGATAATAGAAATTTTCATGTATTTTCCCACATTCTGATCTTTTTCCTCAAAAGTAATTGAATTTGGGGAGATCTACCTTAACTAGCCACCATTTTTTCCCCCCTCATTTGTCACATGTTGTTTTAGACTAAGTAAATGCTCAGCTCCTTGCATCAAGGTATTTTCCCACTTTCTAACTCAGAGCTAGCAAGCACGTCAAATGTGCAAGAATTTTTCGAGTTTTTATTTTCATGTGCAGATCTTCAGACCTGGATTACACCCAAGTTCAATGTGATTAATATATAATCATGCTACATTAAGGGATCCTTTGAGAATAAAAGGGATTTCTTGTTATTTGGGAGTTGTTTTTCTGCACTGGTCAATAGGAAAAGCAACATTAATTCATAGAACTAGCTCTCCTCCTCTGTTATGCGCTTAAATGAGATTAAATTCATTTTAGTTAGAAAGATAAACAAACTATGTGCAAAACACTTGTGGAAGAATCACGTGTAAAGTTTATAGTGTTGATAGTGGTACTCCACAGGCATTCATATCTTAATGTTATGCTCTAAACACTACATTAAAGGTAACTGCTTTTTTAAGAAATAAAACTCATTCCATTAAAAAAAAAAAAAGCTAGCAAATACACTACAGTACTTTGAAACAGATCCTTCACTCTTTAAGCCTTCTTCCCCTGCGTTCCCCTGCCCCCTTTTCCTTTCAGGAAACAAAACTCAAGAAGAGAAAGAGAGAGAGAGTCAAAAGGTTACAGCCGGCTTGTAAGTGCAAAGAACGTGAGAGGCCCATTCTTCCCCTTAACACCTGACATCTCAGGGTACATTTTCCCCAGTGCCGAGGCTGCTGGATTAGCCATGCAGCTCCTGGTGATAATGGGAGCTGTGCATCTCATTCGCCATGCACTGCTGCTTTAAAGGTCTTCTCCTACCCTCGCTCCTGTAAATTGTTCTCATTCCTCCTACACAATTGCAAACTTAATTAATGACAATTTGCATTCTGCCATGATTAGGCCCAATTAAATACCTTTTCTGATCCCCAGATAACAGATAAGAATTAATTTCTGGAGTCTGGAAGTTTGAAAAAGTTGCTGTAAAATCAGTAAAATTATGCATTTATTCTTAATTACAAATAAAACCCAAGAGAGAACATGAGACAAAACTAATAAATGTTAAAGCTTTGATTAAAAAAAGCATCTTGATCAACAACCTTTGTGACAGCATTATAACATTCATGCTGTCATTCCCTGGCTCAGAATACCCATGTTTCCATGATTTCCCACAGCTTATTGTAGCAGATGAAACCTATCGAAGTAATGTTTTTTTGTAGGTACAGAACAATGAACATGCCAGAGAGAAATACCAAATTACCAGTCTTTGCTGCACTTTTTCTAGGATGGAGATTCCTTGTAACCCTCAGAGGTAGCTGAGATCTGCTTGCTTGGCTGATGCTGTAGTAACAAGGAAACAATTACCACTATTAAGGTGCATAATCATGCACAAAATAGAAAAGGACTGAGAACAAAGTTAATTCTAAACACCAAAAGTCTTCAGGCAAAAGGACAAAAAGAGAAACAAGATTGATTAGGGTAGAAAAGGCAAGTTCACAAAAATCAACATATAGCTCCAATAAAAAATAGGAGAAAGAAGGACAACGTAATTACTTGGAATTTCCTGCTATTAATAAATTCTATGTTCTAATTTAAAGATAACTGAATTTCAAAAAGGATCCAAATTCCGAGGTGAATGAGAGCAAAAAAAAAAATTAGCAGTTAACTAATAAAATGCTGGAAGTGAGGTCATGGAAGAAAATGTGAGTTCCTTCCTTCAGGGGGGCAGCTCTGGAATGTTGCTCACCAGCTGCACCCAAAAATGTCAGACCCTGCCTCTTCTCACCCCTCACCTACCCCATTCTAACCACCAGCCAAATTCTTTCTGCTGTGTATGCAAGGCAGTTGTTCATGTTTGAAGGTACAGGTTTTCACTTTTTTCTTTATAGTGCAAAGAATATTGTAAGCTTTTTTCTTGTATTTTGCAAAGTGTCTTAGTTCAGACACTATTAAGAGTGAATGTCACAAATATTGCAGGAGAAATCTGAGAAAGGAAAAAAAACCAAAACAAAACAAAATCAAAGAGGCAAATAAAAATTCTGGTAATTGATAGCTAGGCTTTCAGAAACATACTGAGACAACTCAAACATTTAGGACTCAAATATGTAAAAAATCCAATGAGAACAACTCAGAGAAGGTTTAAAGGAAAACTACATGGGCATGCAGCTTCTCTAAGAAGACTGTGCAACCAGCAGAATAAAAGTTGCCGGAAGAAAGTGGTTCTTACAACTTGTTTAGATGCACTGTGGTTAAACAATTCCTGCAGTTGATTTAAAATGAAATGAAAACAAGTGGGTGTGGATTTGTCATTTGGTATTTTCTTGAAGGACTAAGATTATCTTTTTATTTTTTAAGTCACTTAGGTCTTAGAAGTATGAGTGAATACAAAGACAGAGATTAAAGAGAGTGCAGTCATTCCAGAAACAGGCATTAAATGAGATTTTAATGGGGTCTCTCCACCACCTCACCAGTAACCTGCCAGGTAACACCACAAAAGCCCTCACTAGACCACCCTTCCAGCCAGGATGGTTTGATTCAGCTTTGTTGTTCAGGTGAGAGGCGCTATTTATTTGGACCACAGACCCAGACCAGATATACACACATTCACTACTTATTTTTGCTGCATTTATATTTGTAAAAAAATGGACCTATAAAACAAATCTAGTGCCAAGAAAGACCTTGAAGGGAAAGACACATATATGAATTCCAAGCATCCTTGTCAATATATCAACAATATAACGTTTGTGTACAAAAACTGTGCCCAGGTGACTGGGGGTGGGTGAATATAGGTTGGGCAAATTCAGGGTGTAAGTCCAGCCCAGCATGTCCAGCCACAGACCCTACTGTTTAGAAAGAAGCAGGTAGTCAGCTCTACTTGAAATGAATAAAGGCTTCTAAAGCACCTGTCTGATGGAGCTCCTGCACCCTCACACATCTCTCATAACATTAATCCTTTCATGTATGCAAAGCCCATCCCATGTTGCCAATGTGGACTAGCAATGAATCTGCTCTTGAAAAAATCTGAATGTCCTAAAAATGTTACAGATGTTTTAAATTTAATCTCATAACATGCACAAAAACACACGGATGGGTAAAACCTTTTTGTGACATTGCCCACACCAGCATGTGCTTTCAGAAGAAAGGTCTGGAATTTTTACCTACTGTATATCTAGGCACACCTCCCAGACAGAGAACTACAATGGGAAAAAGCTTGGTAATACTTTCTCTGAAGCTAATGCTACTTCTTTGTGTATGAACTTTTTTTTTTTTTTAAGTGTCATGAAAAACATGACCTTGCTGATGCTTCTGAGTTAAAAATGAATTCTCAGTAGAAAAATATCCCTAAAGTAGATTCCCTCTCTTACCAGGGAATGCTCCAGCAGTCAACTTCAATTTGCCTTAAAGACAAAAAGGCATCTCTCTAGGGATAAAAATCAATCCCCAAACTGTCAGCAGCAACACACAAAGTTTAAAAATGTGCTTAATTCAGCACAAACAAATGCTTGTAAATTGTCAGGCCAATATGTGAGAAGTGTCTTTCCATTAAATAAAATCATGAGCTAAATGAAAAAACTAAAAAGGGGACAAAGACACCACAAGCAGATATATTTTATCCACCTGATATCTATCAAGCACACTTGTACAGAATAATAAGAAACCAGTCTCTACTAATAGAGTGAAACCAGTCTCTACTAATAGAGTGCTGATTAAGTTTAAAATTATTTTAATTGCTACTGATTTTTTTAAAGATTTTCATTATTGTGATGTTCCAGTGCATGCAAAAGCACACCTTCTCCGTACAGCTTGCCAATGGGAGCAGTTTAGGACAACATCAACTCAGATTTACAATTCCAAGGCGATCCACACTCAGTGACAAGGAAATCAGTTTTCCAGCTTGGAGATGTCATCCTAAATCACAACAACTGAGAAATGACTGAAGCCATTGCTGGGCTTCAGATGTGTAGCAGGGATGCCCTTGTCCTCCTGTGCTCTTGCCCTCCTTCCATCAAGGCCAGAGCAAGGTTACAACCCCCAGCTGGAAGTCCTTGCCTTTCTCTTCTGTACCTTGTGGCACCTCTGGAAACTGATCCCACAATCCCACCTTCCTGAGGTGACCCTGCTCTTCCTGGCAGCACTCTGACATCCTGGGAACTGCCTCCACACCCCCTGCAGCAAACGAGGTAAGATGCAGGGGCTGGTTGGAAGTTGTGTGGGCAGGCAGGGACCTTCCCCATCTGTCCACCCTGCCTGCAGATGCTCTGGAGACAGGGACGGGACTGTTTGGTGGGTTTAGTTCAAGCCTTTACGACGTTCCTGGATGTCATTGATCACAGCAGGGTAGAGACAAAACAAGATCCTAACAAAAGAAATAATACAGCCACGATAGCTGTTGCTGCAATCTCTCCCCAGGATAATGAAAACTTGGACTTTTCCCCCATAACTACGTTTTGTACCCTAGTAGATGAGCCCACAATGATCAACACTTTTAAAAAACACGCTCAAGATTTGAGCAGAGCTCCACCCCGGTCTCCTTAATCTTCAATGAAACAACTTAATCTTTCTGTACCCCGGGTTCTGATCTGAATATCTCCATCTAGACCATATAATATGGACTTCATTATCAAATAGGTTTTACGCAATAACCAGTAAAAGTTTTGTTTTCACATGTGGCTGTATACATCAGAATGTCCTGAAACAAGAAAGTGCTATTCAGTGTAAACAAAGTGTTTTGCAAAAAAAATAGGCTGTGTTTTACCTAAAAAACCAAACTTGCAGTGACCCACAAATAAAACCAAATAAAACCCCCAACCTCCTCAGTAAGGGCCTAACACAGACTCAAAGATGAAGTCTCAGTGATTTCTTCAAAAATTACATCAAAGCCTCCATATGTGTTAAAAATGGAAAGACATGTTCTACAATATTGAAAAATCCATCAGTCAAAATACATAACTATAAATACATATGAAAATATAAAGTGAATGGACAGTGCAAAAACCAGGCAGGTTTCATACAGCAAAAAAGCAAGTAGGGAAACCATCACAGCAAAATCAGCCATAACCAAAGCACAAAACAGTGCTGTTTGATGTGTAAAATGTAAAATAATGTCTTTTGTGTAAAATATAGAAAAAAATAGACCAAGTTCCATGCGGAGATGCACCTCAAGGCAGACAAGACCATGTGTCATTACTATGCTTTCATGTTAATTTCTGTAAGCACAGAAATATTGTGAGTTGTGAACTTTTAGGTAGAACAAGAAAAAGAAAAAACATACCGATGAGGAAAAACCATAAGAAAAAAAAGTTGTCATCTCCTTCTGCCAATACTTTCAGATGTAACAACAGAGTCAGATTTCCAAACACAGACAGAATGTGTCACATGATTTCACATATAAGGTAATAATGCCAGAAAAGGAATGGCTATTGCTACTCTCTGAATTCTTCACTATAAAGCTTTCTATGGAGACTCCTAAGGACTGATAAGAGAGGAAAATACTCCCCATTTCCTGATTTATCTTGAAAATCAAAAAGTATAGGCTATTTGCAGCTGATACTTCAGAATGATCAGAAATCTTTTCATCATTACTTTTGGCAGATAAATTTTCTGATACATGTGATCAAAGGCAAAGATTAGCTCAGGAGTCTGGACATCATTTATTTTGGCACTGTGCATATGTTAGTAGATTATTTTGGTCCTCCCTAGGATTAACATGCATTTTGAGAGATGGTATGGGGTCCATACAAAAATCTCAAAGTTCAAAACTATATTGCTTAATTTAGTCACCCAGGAAAGTTCACTAGAGCAATTAAACTATCTAGCATTCAAAAATAAGATTGCAACCTGTTCCAGAAGAGAGTAAAAATTCATAATCACTGGTACTGAAGATCCTTCTCGTTAGCTGGTTCCCTCTTGCAGACAGTACATCATCACCTGAGTTCTTCCTGTAATTGTTCTTCCTGTTAAAAAATATTTTTCAAAAATGTACATATATTTTCTTAAACAAATTACTAGTTATAACTCTATTCTCTACTGAATGAAAAAAAAAATCTTAATTTTTCTTTGGCTCTCCTAACACTGGACTACTTAAGTTTTTAAAGAGAAGTTACTTCTCTCTCCCTTTTACGGAAGACAACGGTTGTTGCTCAGGTCCACAGTATAAAAGTCATTATTTCCATTGAGTCTAAAGACAGCAACAGTGCAATTTCAAGCTAAAAGGCCAAATTAATAGGTTTAAGTCAGCATCAAATAAATGGGAGTTTCAGGCACAAACCCCATACCCTATCTTGCCATTGGAAGGCAGTGATAAACTTTGGTTGAGTCAAGCAGGGCAGCCCATACCATAGAACCTGTCAGACTGTGTACACATGGAGAGTGTCACCTCTTCCAATATCACAAGGTGGACAGGATTACTGGGATTGAGCCAGCAGTTCTCAAGGAATTGTCAGTATTTCACAGTTTCAGTTCAATGCTTTGGGAGGAGAGTTGAGATTCTGCAATCCACGCTGAATCCAGCCCCATGCCTTGAGGAACTGAGGGGATGGGGAATTCCAGGGGTAACTCATGAGCAGGGTAGGATCAGAACTTGCAGGAATGTTGTTGGAGTCGAGGGGAGGGTACAATTGGGGCCTGCAGCACTTCTGTTGGCAGTCTCAGAAGAACCTGCTGGGGTTTCTGTTTCGGCAGCTGGGGCTCTGAGCTACCCTGAAATAACCTGCAAAAGAAATACCTAATCTTGTCCTTTCACACGGTTTCATTCCTATGTCCCAGTCTTTCACATCCTGCAGTCTGCCCATCACTGTGCTGGACCCTGCTGCAGCAGGGAGGGCAAGGGGGATTTCAACCCGAAACCTTACACCAAAGGTCTGTGAGCATAACAGGCTGAAGATTCCCTGAGGGAAATCCTTGCCTGGGCTTCCTAAGAGGTAACTAGAGAGCTGCTGTGCCTTCCCTGTCCACTGCATGAGAGCCAGACAGTGTCTGAACAATTACCATTTGATTTGGGTTAAGAGTCAGACACCACCCGGGGCAACATGCAGACTGCAGCCAGGGATACTGTTTCCGGAAACAGACACAACAGGTGGGAATTTGCAAATGGCAACACTTTACACACTTAGAGCACCACTGTGTCTCAGTGCAGACCATTAAAACACAAGATGACAATATTTTTTTGCACTGTGTTGTAGCAATATTGAGAGTAGAGTCTATCCCCGAACTCCCTGACCTTTTGTAACAGCTCATGATCCCAAACTCAGGGATGCAAGTGCTGCCTTTCTTTCTTTGCTGTTCCACTTTGTGTCTGTCAGATGAATGTGCACCGTATCGTGCAGTGAGAGAGCATGGAGGTAGAGAGAGGGGGCTGCTGTATGAGAGGAAAAGGGTTTTACTTTCAGAACTCCATCATTTCAATTACGGCTGTAATCCTGATTTCTTTAGTTATCTGATAGAACGGGAGAAAAATTGCAGCAGGTCATTAGTGACTCCGATCATCTAAAGCTATAAAGGAAAAATATTATACTCTGATTTCTGGAAGTACACATGATCTTTGCAGGCCCTCCTGTCATCTGCGGGTACAGACAATACCTGGATGGATAAAAATTGCTCTCTGAGGATGCCAAATGTTTTGTGAAACAAATTAACCTCTATCACACAAACCTATTTTTTCTTAGCAAAATCCACAGTCAGAAATTTGTCATTGCTGCTCCTTATTAATTTGTATGTTCAAGAGAAAATTTGTTTAACTTCCAATTGAGACAATCTATTTTATCACCTCTGACTACCTGGCTTTAAATACTAGGTAGGTACATCACTCCTTTCTTAATTTAGTGCTTCTTCACTGAACATATCCATGTTGAATGGACTGAGAGCTTCATGACATTATTTCCACCTTGCCTGAATGACTGAAACTATGCCAACAGAACAACAAAACAAGAAATAGACTTCTTAAATGCAAGGCTGTTGGGAAGATAATACCCATAATAAACTTTCTGTAACTATTATGGTCCGGGAACAATTCCAAGTGTAGGAAGATCATGTGTTACTATGCTTTTATAATAAATAGAACTTCACAATCCTACACATGAAAAAATGTATTTTTAATATATAAGCAGCACTAATTGATAACCTTTTTGAGGCCAACAGGTAAAAAAAAAATTAAAAAATGGCAGAGTAGAAGTAGTTATGCACATTGGGCACAGACATGAGAAAGTTTTGTCTTGAAAGAATACACTCTCCTGCTCTTTCCCTTTTCCTTTCAAATTCTGGAGTGGTTGTCACCTGACACCTCAGACTACCATTAATGCTTAGTGAATGCTCCCTTCATGTTTACACCTGAAGGAAAGCTGAAGTGATTTCAGAGTTTAAAAAGCCCTGTGGCATTCAAAATGCCCTACCAACCCTTTGGGGAGCTCAGCTCTCAAGCCACAGCTCTGATCTAGCACTGCAAGAGGCACAGCAAAATCCCACATACAACGTTATTAATGTGCCCTAAACTCCGCCCCAGAGGGACCATCTTTGAGGCCGAGAGAGCCCTTCAGTCTCAGTTCCCCTGCAGACCTTTGGCTCTGTGCTGAGGCTGCTACACAAGGTGCCAATTAGTGCCAGCTGATTGCTCCCGTGATGTGCACACCTCTCTGGGAGCCGGACTGAAGCTCCAGACTCATTTCCTATAGGTCACTGGATGTTGACAACTCTGTCCAAGATTGACTAAAGCCCAATTTGGATTAGCAATTTAGCAGGAAGATCCTGTGCCACACTGCCCTCCAACCTCTTTCATGTAAGCAATTTGAATACAGCAACTTCTCGCCTGCAAATTGACTAGTTTCAGAGGGAGGGGTGTTAGAAAACTCCAGAAGCAAGTACATTTACAAAGCCTGCCATAAAGTGTTATTGGGAAATTAAACTGTGCCTTGCCCCCTTCACCTCTTGCTATGTAGACTGCATTTAAAGGATTTCATTAGGGCCAGAGGCCAGAGCTTACATTTCTGTTGCCAAGTGAAATGAATTATGGAAGAAATTGACTTAACTGGGAATTCCAATAAAATACTGGGTTTAGAACCAGGGAGTCAACAAATATTCAGTCACTGCAAAAAATTTAAAATGTGAGAAGGAAATGTGCAACTTGTTTTAGAATAAGAAAAAATACAGAGTTATAAAGTCTTTTTCAATCCAATTTAATAAACTCACCTCAAGAAAATTATGAGAAAAAGGAGATTCTTACTTGAGAGGTATGTAGTAGGCCACAGGATACCTGTAGCAGCTAAACTATCACTGCTGTTAGTACTTTAAAATGTATTCTGTGGTATTCCATTAAATATTTCCCTTGAGCTGCAATCACTTTTACTAGCTAAACTTCTGCCAAATACTTATCATAGATCCTGCAGAATCGATTCCAGTGCCAGTCAGTACCACCGGGAGCAGCACCCTGTGATGGTTCCTTTTGCCTACACCCTCATTCCTGATGCTGCTATGGAATGGAAATGAGATACAAAGGCTGGGTACAGACTCCTCCTTCTCAGACTGATTCCTTAGCTAATCCTCAAGAGGTGCAATAGGTGCAATAGGTTTTTTTAAACACATTAAATGAGTATACAACCACAGTGCACATGCAGTTATGCCTGGCATAAGACAACATCATGACTGCACCTGTGGAAGGAATTGTAAAGGAATTGTATGTATAGAAGTTGTTAAAATGGTATCATTTTCATATAGAATCAGAACTGCTGTTATTCTAAGATGAAGAAGGTGTTACAAACTTCCTGTGCATCTGATCCAACTCAGCCACATCCATACTCCAGAGGTATGTAAACACTCAGCAAAAATAGGAGGATAACTGCTCAGCAGTGTCAGCCACTTGAGGTGCTCCATTTCCTTGACTCCCGCTCATCTTTGACAGATGATTGTAATGCAATAGCTCAAAGAAGATAGGAAACAGGAGATTGAGACACCCCTGCAGGGCTTCACTGAGTTTCAAAGGTGCCAGCAGCAAGAAACACAGTAAATTTAAAAGCTACAGTGACAAGAAGTGCAATCTTCAGGGCTAAATATATATGGTATGTAGTATGAAGTCACACTATAATGGGCTTCTCTGGAGAATAGCTGTACTGCAAAGACAGATATCTAAGACTTAAATTGGCTAAGTTAATAAATAAAAAATGTAATTTAAAAAATAAACCTTTCTGAGTGTCTGCCACATGCAGAAGGGTATAAGAAAGCAGTTGGGGTCCTTTGTGTTCCCCTTGCTTCTGACACTCAGAGCACTCCACAGCCAAGTGAAACCAGGAGGTGCTCCCTGCTCGTATTGAGGCCAGGCAACTCAAAGGGACACACGAAAATTGGAACATTCCATTTGTTGTGGTCTTGTCCATTCCAACATGACACGATTGCTGGAGTGCCTGGGCTTTACAAGTGGACCTGACTCTGTTCTTTGTGGCACCTGATGCACCCACTTTGCTGGTGACTCATGATGCTATCCCAGCATTTTACATCTATCTTCGCTAAGATATCACGCATCAAAGAATGAAAATCAAAAGGATTCTATAATTTTTGTTTCTTGAGGACTGAGCTGAGGAGTGCTGTTTTCCAATGCCTTTTATTCAGAAAGAAGGCACAGAAACTGTCATGCTGAATTGCAGCATTTGGGACTGGTCTTTATTTGCACAGATGGGAGAAGCCCACCAGTTTTCTTGGATATTTGTACTTCTCAAGAAGGACTTCACTACATCATAAAAAAGAAGGATGTCTACCTACCAGATCACATTCTATGAATAATAGAGAGCTGTATGTATTAAAAAATAAATTTCATTCAGTCAACGAGTACCTTCTGGTGTGTAGGTAGGAAAACACTACTTATAGAAAATAATTTGTTTCAAGAGAAAGCTGGACAAATTCCTATTAGAGGAATGATATTTTTAAAACAAAGAATATATTTTAATTAAAGCTGTCTGTTTAGGGACATGCCAGATAAATCCTGAAAGTCTTTAAGTCAAACCTGATCGTCTTTTTAAACTCTGTGTTAGAGCACAACAGAAGTGATAAGCTTGAGACAGCTTTATTTAGTGTGGCTCTATGGCCTTTGGTAGGTCATAGGGTCAGAGAATATCAGTCACCAGGGCTGCCTTTTCTGATGACTTTAATCTTTAAAACCTTCCAGTGAAACTGTGTGACCCATCATTAGCAAAACGCATAAAAAATGGCCAAAGTGCGTATTTGGTTGCACATGACATCATAAATTACCAACAGGACCATTCTGAACAACGAGTTTTCCCTGGGATTAAACAAGAAAAGAAAATGGGGAAACAGGGCTCCCACTGTCACCTCTGCATATCAGCAGACACCACTAGGATGAGCTGATGCTGTGGTGCCCCAGCCAGGTCTCCACCCCCAAGAGTCACTCACGTTTGCCAGAAGGGAAATCTTAAAATCACTTTGACCAAGCTGCCCAAACAACACATTTGTAAAACACCAACACTAACGCCTTACCCTAGGAAGTACAAGGTGGTGCTATTTGTGTTTGATCCCATGCTCCCCTCCTGCCTCACTACCTATCACAGCTCCAAGGCCATGAAGAGGACCCAATTTCAGTTCTATATATCCTTTCAAAAAAGCTTCACTTGATTAAAGGTTGTTCAAATACTTTTACTCATAAAAAATAGACACATAAAAAAAGACATTATTAAAGATATATTCAACCTCAAGCCAAGACAGTGAAATCAAACCAAACATAAAAGACCAGGGAAACACACTGTAACTCACTCAATAGTGTAACAAAATGCTATCACTGCAGAAAAACACAAAAGTAATAAAAGTAACTTCGACCTTAGTAGCTTTCAAAGTGTTAGGTACTGATGGAAATTTCCTAACCTGATTTAAGAAATCTATTCTGCTCTGCAGCCTCCTTATTTTTTTCCTCTGTGATGTGAAATTTCAAAAGCCTCCAGCATTTTGTCTACTTCTAAGTTGAAGTTCAAGGAAAGAATCTACCACTTGTTGAAAAATTACTTTAAATAATAACAATATTTTAATAGGTTCCACAGCCACCACCATTCTTTTATAATTCTTGGAAGGATTTCCTGACAAGTGGGAATGAATTAGGAGCGAAACATCTTTGTAAACACAATTTGAGCAGGGAATTAAAGTATGGTTCCTAAATGATTTGAGAAGATAAATTCAGCTTCTTGGTTATTTGGTCTCCTAACATTTTTATTTATCTCTATTTAGATTGCAGGTATATTCCAGGTTTTTTTAATAGCAAAAGGCAAGCAGCTGTAATGGAAACTCAGGAACCTCCTTTACAATTATCATCTGCTTTGCTTACAGGCAGCGAAACATAGAAATAAGGGACAGGAACACAGCAACCCTATTCTTCTTCATTAGAAACATCATGTTACAAATAGTGACAGGTTCCTCAACCTGAGAAAACAGACCTATTCCTACAGGAGTTTCTGCTCTAAAACCAGCCAAGTTCTTTCATTCCTGTAGCAGGAAATGGATTTCACTTTTATACAATTTAGTCAAGGAACTAAATAGAAGAGGAAAAAAATTGTAAATTAGCCATATTTTAAACCCTTACCTGGAGCTGCACAAAGTTCTGTACTAGAAAACACATCACACAGCTTCTTGTTAGTGAGGGTATTTGGGTAGTTTTCTTTTTTTCACTCCACACACACTATTAAGCAATATCAGTCCAGATACAGAATTCAGTATGCATGTATTTGGAAATTGTAGAATTAACGTGCAATTTAAACTCAGCCTAAATGCTTACCTGGGCTTGATTATTAAATAGCTTGTGACAGTGTTTAACACACAGCACTAATGTTGCTCCATTCAATGCACAAGATAGACAATGGCCATTTTAAGAGCAGTTCACTACGTGCTTTTGTCCCATTACTCATATAGCAATCCTTTGTAGTGCCCTTTGTTTCCTATCTGTGGTTCAAAACCTGTTCTGAAGACAAATTTATTTACTTTGCCCAGACAGTTATTTGGTGCTCATCATCAGATGATACAAGCGATTCAGCCGTATTATTTTTACTGCAGCCTGGAAAAAGTCAGCATCCATCTCATACAGGTGACAAAAGATGTGGAGGGAGAGAGGTACACAAGTACACCAAATCTGAGACATCTGGCACATGAACTGCAAGAAAAGATAGCACTACTATTCATTATTCTGTAGACTCAAAACAACTCTCTAGTGACTTCAGGAGTAGACGTGTGTGTTCAAGCTTCTGATTAATCAGAGTGTAGGATCTTGCAGTCAGCATGCAGAAGCTGGGGAATACACACATGATATGAAAAATTTACTGATTTTGCTAAACATCAGTGGCAGGGACAAGACTACAGCCCTATTTTTCAGTCTTATCTAGCTTCTCACCTATATATTTCCTTTCCTGTAGTCTTTGATTTATCTACTACACGCCATCCAGCTGCAAGAAATGAACAGTCTCTTCCACTGCACAAGTTCCCCTGGGCAGGTCTAACTTGAAGTCTGGACAAGGCAGAAATCCCACAGGAGGTGAGGACATGGAGAGAGAGAAAGAAGCAGTAGATAATTACAGTTAAAGACGGTGCTTTAGTGCATGTGAACAAATGGGCCACCTTAAATGACCTCAAATCTGCCATTTTTTAACCTTTGAGTACTCCACTTTGGAACCTTAAAAATATTTGGTTTTTTTTTCCTTTTTTTTTTTTTTTTTCCCCATGCTATTGCCATACAAAATCCTGTGCTTTGTGTGCCAGAGAACTTGTTTATGCTACAACAGAATTTTGGAAGGGCAGTAGAGGACTAGAGGGACATTTCCATATATTATTTTTTTAACTTCATGCTTTGCTTTTTACTTAAAAGTAATTTTTATTTCATTAGCTTTTTGTTTGATTGGCTAGAAGATTTTTTTGGGGAAAATATTTGTTGTGTTTTATGGAACATGGAATTAATTTCATGTGTGTGCCCTTCTTGAAACACTACACATTCTAAAAAGTTGTTGATTTTTCTTTTTAAATTAAGAATGTATTTTGTATTATATGTATTGAAAAAGAAGCCTCAAACCTCATTTAAGCTCTGAGATAGGGATCACTTTAAAAGATTGGAGAAAAAAAAATGAAAGCTAGCTGAACATCTAAATCACACCCAGAGTGGGACCATCCACAGCAGGACTCTGATACTGAGGAGCACACTGCAGACATGCCATTAAGAGTGTCACCTAAATAAACCCAAGAACTTCACCATCAGAAAAACACTCGAATTCCTACAGCGTGGTTCCCTGTTTGTCATTAGTAGTTTGCAGTTTTGCCTGCGAATGGGATGGATTTCCTTTCCCATTCGGACAGTGGAACTCTCCTGGCTGTGGGTAGCACAGAGCTGCGGTCTGCACAGCCCAGGCAGTGCGGGTGAAGCCCCGAAGGCGGTGCCCTCTCCGCGGAGCCAGGCGGCGAGCTGTGCCGGCGAGCTGTGCCGGCAGGGAGGAGATGCCCGGCCCGGGCACGCTGCTCTCCAGTGCCGGACCAGGAGCATCCTCTAGCGGCCAGCGCCTCGGGAAGCCCCTGCGTCCACCAGGAACAAGAATCTTCTGGAAGGCGGAGGGAAACAGCAACCGGGCAGAAACAGGAAGGGTACTCAGAAGATGAAGGGTATTTTGCCGGTCTCATTTATACCTCCATGTCAGACTAAATGGGAGACAGCTCTCTCCTAGGTCCTGAGTAGCACAGAGAATCCTTTCCCTTTCTGCTCTGGAACACTCTCACCATCAGCTGTGCTCTGGAGTGTAAGAAAGCAGCCACAAAAGGAACAGAAACACACACGCACCCAACATCCTCCCGCAAACATATATACAAACAAACAAAAAAAACCCGGAACACGACAATATCCCCAAACACCCACAAAAAACTCCAAATGAAAACAAACCAAAACATCCCACCAATCCAAACAGCTTGAAAGGACAGTGTACACAACTCTGAAGTGTGTTACATTTGCATTAAACTTGTAGCCACTTCACTTAATCAACAGCCGCATTACATTCTAATCAGCCTACGGTAAAAAAGAAAAGGGGACAAATGCAAAAGAAAAAAGAGCAATCACATCAACTTGCCATTTCCCCAGACCATAAAACAATCTCATTGTGGTTAAAAATAAACAAATAAATAACTAACCAACCAAAAAAAAAATCAAACATGTAAGTAGACAAATATAAATATAAATATAAATATAAATATAAATATAAATATAAATATGAATATGAATATGAATATGAATATATATATATATATGAATATATA
>VZUI01098216.1:0-37546 GCA_013401135.1 Cettia cetti | reverse complement strand
GCCTGATGCCCGTGCTGTGAAGACCTTGGCCGGGCACAGAGCGGAAAGAAAAGATAAGAAATAATAAACAACATGAGAAACCATGAAAAAGAACATCTGAGGACTCTGTGTTGTTTCTGCGTCTGGCTTGGGGTTTCCAGAGGGCAAAGGACTTTAAACCACCTGAATCTCGGGAAACCCACCAAACGAACTCGAGAATTATAAAATTTCCGCCTCCTCCCCAAGGCTCATTCAAATATCTCTACTCTTAACTTCCTAGTCTCAGTTTCCCTTTGTTTCACCATGAATTGAAGTTATTCCTTCCCAGTCCCTTCAGCGAAGTGACAGGCTGGGTCATGAATGTAATTCTGTCTGCCACTCCCAGATATCTTCTTTTGCCCTTCCAGTCCTTGCTTCTGCTTCACTTGCCTCTGCTGTGGCATGGCCTATAGTCCTTCCAAGTGTCCTGGCAATGCCTAAAGCCACCTGCAGTCCTGGTGTGAGTCACCTGTGGGCTGCATCTCTGTCATGGAATGCCTTCCTCCACAAGCATGTCCCCAGCCATGCCCTCAACAATATCCTCTTTCATGCATTCTCTTTTTGCTTCCACATCTCCTGTACCTCCCCCCACCCCCAAATCCTGCTCTCTCTCAAACATGCCTGTGAAGAGGTGCCATATGCTATAGATTTAGCTGACATTGGGCTACTGTCAGCAATGCCAGAGCCAGCTGGAAAGGGCTGTGATGGCTAAGGGCAGCTCCTGGCCCCACTATTGGGCTGCCAGTCATGCCCAGCACATTCCTCCTCAAACAAAACATATTTAAGGTGTCTTTGAACCTACATCCATTATAAACCTTACTTTTAACATCATCATCATATTAGTACACATGCATTATAAATCCTGTTCTTCTTTCAAAACCTCAGAGATCTCACACTGCAACCCTGTGCACATCTACTCAGACAAAGTGGCTGTGTGCTCACCCCGCCTCACCCTGGGACCAAGTTACAGACACTCACACCGTACACATCTATCACCATGGAGTCATTAAGCATTTTAAACTTTGCCCCTGCAAAAGGTGTAATTGAAAACAATTAAAAGGTACTTCTATTCCTTTCTATCAGGGTGCTGAGGTGCTAACAGACCTTATAGTCCTGACTGGATTTACCTGGGGCCTGCCAGCCACACGCCTTGTCTAAGGGCCAGAGTCCCATCTCAGCCACAGCCTTGCTTATTGCCAGCCAGAGATGCTGCTGATTGTGACCTTGATCTGTGGACTGGCTTCCCAAGTTGGCTATTGACGATTGATGGAGAAACGGGAAGACTGATTTGGTGATCAGAATTCGAATTTACTCAGATTCTCCAGAAGCTTATATAACATTTCAAGTTGGTTAATAATTTTTACTACAATGATTGGATTATACATGTTATAGTCAAACTAATGCATTTTACAAACACGCTTGTTTGGAGAAGTTTGATCCCATCTCCTGTTTCCTGTAAACAGACCAAATCCTATCTTCTTTCCCTGTTAGCAGACCTAATCTCAAAGCACTGTTTGCGAATACCAGTGCATTTCAGTTACCAAACCAGCTATGCTAATTAAGTCTGTCTTGTGTATTCCTTCAGTTGGCCTCAGACCTGCCTCAATTGCATGGACTTGTTGAGTAATCCCAGTTATCCTCACCAGCCATGATCCTGAATGTCTTCCACAGACTGACTTCTGACCACATTGCTATGAAATCGAGTGGCCATCTAGGCTCTTGACTCAAGCTGGCTGCCACCTCAATTTCTTCACTGCTTACCTTGTCCAGGCAACGTGGGGTGGGGCCCTGCCCTACTGGCTGTATTATCTCACTCAGCTCCTGGCTTCACTGCTGCTTTCTGAATGTAATGTAATAATTACATAGGTATTGCCCTGTCTGACTGCTTGTGCTATGGCTTTCTGAAAAAAGTTTGAGTTGCATTTTTGGCTCAGTAAGAAGCCAGAACGCCCAGCCATTTCCTGGGCCCATCTGGCTAAATATAGCTCCCATCCCAAGTCAGGCTAACTTAACCTTATTGGTGTGTTTCTTGTCTCAAGTTCCTTTGTGTTTGTGATACATGCATTAAGTTGCTTATTGAAATGTGTCTCTTCTGAGCAGCCATTATATTATTTTAATTGTTCTGCTGCCTATTACCACAATTCCAGTCTTTTAGCCATTTTCATACTGTATTAACTAACACCCAGAAGTCAGTACAGATTTAGTCAGGGCAACTTATGCTCTGTGCACCTTTAAAGGATATTTTCAGTGTCATTACTTCTACAAATTAGAGTGTTTAGACCTTTTGCAGGTGTCGGTCTCCCATCTGGATGGATTCCAAGCATTATCTTGTCATCTTGCTTTTGTTTTACAGGTTCTGTCAGTAGGCAAACTTCATTTATTTCACTGTTCTCTGTGCACTCTGACAGGTATATATGTCCTTGATCAAAAGAATGTCTTCACAGGTTATCTGTGACACCAGAAGGGTGGTAATGACTGTGCCCAGACATCAGAAATTTTAGGTCCTGACATCCAGCATCACCACTTTCTGAGTCTGTCACTGTCCTGTAAACACACTGCAGTTGCCCAAGAAGCTTCAGTCTACTATCACCTTATTTCTCATTCCTTCCGTGGGTATATTTCATCCTTGAAGAATTGAATGACCTGTTGGCTTGTTCTTACAACCTGTCTTGGTCACTCCATGCAATATTCCTTTTTTAAACATGTACCTCTTCTTCCATGCATATCAACTGCAAGTGTGCCAACAGTGTACCCCATGGCCTCTTCCCAGGACAGACCTGTGTGGCACCACTTCTTGCTGATCTCTGGGTGCAGTACAAGGCATTAACCACTATCCTCTGAACCTGATTATCCCAACTACATTTTAATCAATCATGTTGTCCACATATTCAGGTTATAGTGACGCTCCTTGTGTCCACTGTCCTGAAATCACCTGCTGCACTTAGCTACAGACCTATGTTTTCTTTGTTCAACCTTTGAACACAGGTGTAAAGGTAGAAGCTCTTCTTGTTTCCCTTGATGTCCTCAAGTTCTACTTTTTTAGTGAGGGATAAAATTCTGGGTGGAAATTTGGTTCAATGAAAGAAATTTTGTCCTACACACCAAAATACATTAAATGAAAGAATATGTTATAGTTAGTCATTGAGAAAAGCTATTCAACAATAATTGTATGATTGTTCCTATAACTGCATTCATAATGAGAAATACATCTGTTGTCATCATTCAAGTGCTACAAGCAGTAAATTTTCATCTCCTAAAACTTTATAGGAGCAATTACACTTTTTTTATGAACTCATTAGTATTACATGGGTGAGAAAAAGCAGGTTGTGCATTGTATTTCATATAGTTAGATAGCTGTTGTGACTATTCCTTTGTATTCAAAACTTTTCTGAAGACAAAAAGTGATTTTCTGAAGACAAAAAGTCTACAGAAAGGTTTTCTGTAGACTTAATTTTTTTTTATATCAGTTTCTAATGCTGAGTGATAACTTTTGAGCAACACATGAATACATTGAAAAATTCAAGTATTGAAAAATAAGACGACAAAATCTGACATTTCACTTAGTTTTCATTCATGTTTATTTCTTTCAGTATTACTGGCTTGATATTACATTTTCCTCACTCTTCTTTCTTTTTCCTCCTGCCTTAATGAGAGAAGGCTTTGTGTTCCATCCTTTAACGAACATTTAAGTCTTCCTAAATATACCTTTTAGGTAGCATATTGTACATTTGCTGTGCTAGGGGAGGATATTTTTTAAACAAATGTTGCTTTGGCTTTGGAAACAGGAGTGAAAAATTCAGTTCTTACTGAAAATGCCTAGAATTTTCAGCACTAATTTATCACTTTATAAGATATCTTTTAAAGTAGTCTGGTTTTTTTTGGTGAAGTTACTAAAATACTTTTGGCATTAATGGCAGTATCAATAAACACTCTGCATATGTCTTCCAATAGGAGTCTTTTGAGGGTAAAATCTTTTTATTTTGCCTTCATTTCTGTTTATTTGCTCTAAGATTTTAAGACTATTACAAAAAATTAAGAGAAATCTCTCATTACAAAACTTTTTTTTTTTTTTAATAGGACACAGTCCACTGCACTTAAATTTACTTTGAACAACTACAAAATCAGATGCTTCCCCTTCATTCTAGACCTTGATAAGTAAAAGAAAATCTTGCTTCTACATTTAATGTAGAGATGTAGAGGAAATGAATCTTCATTCAGTATTAATTTATTAATGCAAATAACAGAAGAAAACAAATCTGCAAGGCAAAGTATTCCTTTTGATAATTTTTTTTCCCTGTTGTCTCTACTGTGTTCAGTTGACAATACTTTCTTTTGTTCGTTATCATCTGCTTCTGGAGTCTTGCTTGTATTTGCTTCTGTATAGTTGCATTTTTGCCCTTAGAATGTTATGAAAGCTATGATCCTTGATTTTAAAAAAACAAATCAATATTTAATCAAAAAGTTAAAATTATGGCATCTGCTGGAAATAAAAAGGAAAATTAATTCTGGCTCTCAAACCCAAGTTGACAGGTTTTCCTTCCCTGTCAATAGGAGAGAACTTTGAGGATCTTTCTATGGGGGTAGAATGGTGCAGGGAGAGTGCAGAAATTTGAAGTTTAACTGAAATTTCTGAGCTAGTGCATGAAAGTTTTTCCTAAGTAAAAAATTATGTTTTGTGTTACCCCTCTAACATCAGTTTATGCAGTGGTTTGTAACAGGGCAAAAAAGGAATTTAGGCCATGTGCAGTTGCTCATTTGGTATATCTTTCCCAGTAGTCATCTTGTGCAACTAGCAAGCAGTGTCCCACCACTGTTGTTATTCTACAGACACCAAACTTCCCATCCTCAGCCATTAGCTGCAGAGCTGCACAGGAGTCTGTTTTAGATCTTGCTTTTCCAGGAGCCATTTTGTATTACCCTAAGTTAATGCTCAGATCAGAACAGGTTTGATCTATCATGTTCCTGCATTCAGCTGTTACATCAGGCAATAATCAGCTCATCCCAGAATTTTACTTAGTCAGTTTACAGCACAGATCTTGTGCTGTGATTCTTTTTCCATACCCTTCTGTACACTGAATGGCATCACAGTTGCCAGGTAATAAGGAAACAACCTTATGTTGCATAAGCTTTGATATTTCATCGTGCTAACCCTGCACATGTTATTGATGATGGATTACATACTCAGATCCTGTTTAATGCTATATTTGGATGTATCCTGTTGCATACATTTATTTCTCAGTAACTGGTAAATGACTGAAAACAGTTTGATGACAGTAACCCTGTTATGCTTAACCTTAGCTACCCACCTACATTTTTGTGAATGTTGTTAATGTTATGCATTCAGATCAAGTTTATTCTTATTTTTCATATTACCCAATCTGCATGCATTTATTTTCCACAGCATCTATTTGACTGAAAAAGATGGGATTACATATATTCTGTCATGACTAAACTGGACTCATCTGCCTGCCTGTCACTCTAAAATAAATTGAATGCAGGTAAACTCTTTTCTGGATATCTCTCTTTTGACCTGCAAAACTTATAAGCTACATATGTTTTACAGCAAGAGAGTTGGGCTATTCTTCTGACTTTTGAGTTGACTCACCACCCTAAATGGCAGCTTTAGCTTTGGTAAAGTACTGTTTGATAACTGTCTGCAAAGGACTACTGATTGTATAAACATATGGTTATCCATAGAGAAAATAGGAGAAAATAAAGATGCTTCCATGCCCCTGAAGCATCCCTGAAGCAAGAGATTTGTGTAAGTTTTACTGATATTCATGTTAATTCTGAAGGGTTTTTTGCAGTGTTTCAGTCTTTTAATTTACAGAAGCTTTTTTTTTTTTTCTTAACTTAAGTGAGCAGTTGTCTAATGAAAGCTTTAAATTCTCCATGGATGATTAGTGAAATGACAAAAAACATCATGAAGATACTTAGGGTACGGTGCCTATGGCAAAAAACTCTTGTGTGTGTGTCTACCACAGGATTAGGTGAGTGTGAGTTGTCAGCTGTAATATGATTTTCAGAGATATGATTCAGTTTATAACCTTCTCATTCAATTTTCAGTTTTATTTTTCTTCTAGAATTTTTTTTTTTTCTTCTAGAAATTGAACATATGAGTTTCTAAACAGAAGAGATTACATCCTGGGTACCGCCTATTAAGTAAACTAGTTCCTTTGGGCTTTCTTATATGTTCAGATTTAATGGTCAAGATGCTACAGAATGTTATTTTTTTTACATGAAAGATCGAGAAAATAGATCCAGTAAGGTATTGAGGTAGTCACTAAGTGTCATGCAGAAAAGATCAAGGACAAACAATGAATTTGGTTCCAGGTCAAGCCTGCATTTGAAAGCTGAAGGCTCTGTATGTGATTTATGGTAAGTCACATAAGACTACAACCACAATAAGGAGTTCTGAAAACTGCCACCTCAGATCATATATTCTGTTCAACGTTCCTAAAATATTGAGACTGCTATGAATTTGTGTAAAATGTCTTCGCTTGAACCCTAATTCCTAATTTGATCCCTGCTCAGAATTTCTCCTATGCCAGAACAGAAAAGCAGCCCAGTGAGGTATTACTGGGTATTACTCTATGGGCTATTTTCTGTGCTTGCACAAAATATTTTTACAACATTGACCCACAATGTAGGATTTCAGATCTGCAAAGAGTAGTGCAGCTGAAGTGAATTAATAAGCTGAAGTACTTACTAAATCAACAAGCAGAACCCCTTGTCTCTCTATTCTCACTTTTTATACACTTGTTACACTTGTTGAAACCACAGGCTACCACACTCATGCTTGGTTTAATATGTATTTTATGAGGGTTGAAATAAATTCATCACTGGAAATCAGAGAAACTTCATTGTTTTCATATAATCATTACCCAGTTGTTGAGCATGATTCTGAGGAAGGTGAGGTAGAGTTTCAAATTCTCATCAAATAAGAAAAATGCCGGCCATTCATAATCTGTGTCCAGAGCATTACAAGGCTCGATGGTCACAGAGAGCTCAATATCTTTTCAAAATTACAGCTAGTGGGAAGAATGGACAAAACTCCCTAATTCCAAACAGCATTTTTTGTTAAATACTATGTCTAAATCTAAATGTTGAATCTGAGGGGCTGTAGTTCTAGGGTCTAAATATTATTCAAGAACAGTAAAAGGGGAACATGAATATCTGGTTTTTCTGAGCTATCTTCTGGAACTTCTTTCCTATAATAAGAAGTTAAGGAAATTTCAGAAACATTTGTTTTTTTCTGACCCACAAATTTGCTTTCTCTGCATGTTGCCACTTCAGCTGCCTTCATCTGCCATCTTGTGGTATGTTGGTCTAATCTCAAGTGTATAGAAATGCACATATATTATTTATTATATTTTATAGAATTTTCCTACCTCACATTAGTAATTGTCAGAGTGATGCAATCAGATTTACTTTTGTGAGCTAATGCACACAAAAAATGAATTTTTGTACACTGCTCTCTTTTTAATATGGGAAAAATAAAGAAAGACTGAAAAATCATCCAATTCAAAGTAATTCTTGTTGAACATATTTCTGTTCATTAGAAATCACATATATTCAAAAGAATTTTTGGCTTTACATTATGTTTACTTGTCTCAATAAAATAAGACTTTTCAATTCAATGAAAAAAACCAAGAATAATGTTTCTTGAAGTTTTCAAAAACAGTTACTAGTAAAACTAGTAGAAAGGCATTGTGAACACATGTAAGCTTAAAAGTAGGTCCTTCTCTTTCTCTGAATTGTTTACAAGATCCAGATACATTTAGAGAGGATAACTTAGTAAAAAACATAATTTCAGTGACTCTGATATGGTGATATGTTTATTAATATCTGTCAAACCTATTCTCCCATTTTTATTACCAGAAGCTTAATAAGAACAGGACAACTTGTACTTGAAAACGATTGGTACTCTATTGATATTTAGCCTTTGATAAATTTAGATAAATGCTTATGTGAAGTATTTATATGAAATACACAGGCATATTAAAAAACATTTTTCTTCATTTTACCAAAGAATAACATGAGAGTGTTTTAAATAGAAAGTAAAGGGCAAGAGGTAAAAGCTCTTTCAAAAATTACTTAAGTTAGGAGTGCCTTGATCCTGCAATTGGTTTCAGGCTGAATTCTGTTAATCAGATTAAATTCATATGATGTTTAAAACTTCTGCTTCTTTGCATTTATTTAAACTATTCATCCAGCTCAACTTATAAAATCTAACTTTACAGTGATGAGCTGCAACATTGCTTCCTGGAACTGTTATTTGTATAGTACATAGGACACATAAAATACATGGAAAAAGTACTTGTGAAAATCTAATTATAAGGTTGTTATTCATTTTCTTAGGCAAATTTTTATATACACTTAAAAGCATATAATTGTGATTTCCTTCTTGTATTTTGCCAATTTGGAAAGCTACAGAAAATCTAACGTTTATTACCCAATTTGGTTAAATATAAAACATGATTGCAATGCAATTTCGCAAATATTATCACTGACATTAAAAATATATATCTATATAACTGTGAATATCCAGGGAAATTTATTTTTTTGGCTCATTCTGGACTATTAACTCTCTTACTCTCCTGACAATGAGATATACACCAAAAGATTAGCTATGTTTGGTTAGTCCTTGAAAAGCAGTTTGGCTCTAAATCTAAGCATGCTCTTTTCCAAAATGAAGTCAAGCCAGCAATGTAAAGCAATGTGAGTTAAGCTAGAGAACCTCCATGCTTTAGAAATATATTATAAAGCATGCAAAATCTAAATTATTAATTATCAAAAATGGGATGGTTGTTTTATTTCCAAATGGAAAACTAAAAGGAACATTGTTTCCAACTTTGAAGGAAGTTGGAAGTCTATTTCTGAATATTTGACAAAGGTCAAATCTGACACTAGTACCAGTATGATTTAATATTGTGATACCATGGCACAGAGTGTGAATTCCAGATATTACCATTTTTAATGCTCTAGTTCAATTTGACACCCTAGAACTCAGCCTTGTTAAACAATTACCTTTTTGTTAATATCAGTAAAACTCAAAATTACTGAACTTTGAAAAGAGTGACATTTTTTTTCTAAATACAAGCCAGTCCATAGGACTCATTATTTTGATGTTCACATGTCACCATTCCTGAACTTTTCCTCCAGTGACTACCTTCATTCTCTTACGAATGAGCAAAGATTTCTTGTCTGGGTTCTATCCTCTGAAGAACAGAAATGAATTATTCATATGACCAGTTAAACATGATTTTCTGGCAATTTCTAATTTAAGGTCCAGTTACTCCTTTGTTACAATGAAAAGATAAAGCTATCCCATGTAGCAGTCAGGACCTGGTGTAAGAAATATTTCCTATTTCTTATGCAAGAGGATGAAAATTGTCATAGTAACTGTCATGATATTCAGGTGTCCCTGACTAAAAGTAAAAAAAAAACCAAAACCACCCAAACAACAGGTTATGGCTCTGTGATTCATTCACTCTGTTGCCTTAAAGTACGTGTCTAGAGAAAGAAAGCATTTTACAATGGAATAGACAAGGTATTTCTCCTTGTGGATCTTGTGATAGCTATATAAAAACATAAGAAATTAACAGAAGCTTAGATGAGCCTTAAAAAATGTACTAATGTAGAAGTGTACCATACTTTTATTATTATTTTCAAAGAATAAATTAATATAAAACAGCTATGTAAAGTATATACTTGGCTGGCCAATTTTTAATATTTTCCAGTTAGAACAGCTTAACATTCTTTACTACATTTTCAGAATTCAGATTTGTTGATCCTGCTTTTACTGCAGCAAGTGATTTGCAATAATAAGTTAGCAGTAACTGAACTTTATCAAAAAAGTTGTAGTATTGTGTTGTTCACTGATTTGGGAATAAGGAGATAAGGGAAATAGGGTTTAGTCATAATGATAACTCAATTCCAGTGATATCAAAATTTTCCTTGTGCTTGAGAAAGAGCATTGAATCTGCTAGATGAATGGTAAAGTTACAAGGATTTGTAGACATATATTTAGTTTTATTTTCTGTGTCTCCTTCTATTCCTACAAAAATTCAAACAACAACCACTTATATAAAGTATATTTATGGAATTTTTATTTTTATCGACAGAGCTTTTTCAAAAAAATTGCTAAAGTTAGGCATATTCTCTCAAATAGAGTCAAAGGCAAAATTTTTTTTCAACATACCTCCAATATTTTAAATCCCTGAGATAATGGAATAATTTACTTATTCTATGGTTTGCACAGGGAAAAAAAGGCAAGTAGGCATTCTAGGAAAATTATATCAAAAGAAAATGAAAGCTTATAAATCTTAAAGTTTCATTTTTGATTTGCCGAAGACACAAATATATTTGTGGTGTTGAAGAATAGTGTTAAAATGTTTCAAAACAAGTTCTCAGAAGGAAAAACATTACAACCCTTCTGATATCACATCTAACACAGCAAAGCACAAAGGGGAAGGAAAATATGTGAGCAATCTGCATCAAAATGCCTAAATTACACTAGTCCTGCAATTAAGTTGATCTAAAAAAAAAAAAAAAAAAGATGGGGTGAGGCTTCATCTACATTTTTTTGGACTTATTATTGTATGGAATGTCAGTATTTTTCTAATGTAAGTAAACACTGCTGCACTGGATTCAATCTGAAGTTGAAGATAAAACAGACCAAACTTAATTGTTATACATTTGGCCATTAAAAAAAAGAAAAAATAGGAAAAAAAAAAAAGAGAAAAAAAGGCACCACAAAAATAACTGTTCAAGCATTTCTTCTTTGTTTTCATTTTGCTGAAAGATCCATTTGAACTCTGACTTCAAATGTTAAAGAACTTCTCTCAGTTATCTGATAAAACAATACTTTCATCAGAGTTTTTATTAAATGAGTTCAAATATTTAGTTCACAAAAAAAAAAAAATTGCAATATCTTCTATTTCATTTTTATGTGTTTTACTCAGTCATTTGATACCTTAACTCAACATGCATTACCTGTTGAAATTTCTTTAGGATCTTGAAACTTTTACCATTGGATTGAATTTATTTCCTGCTCAAAAATGCTAAATGAAAAATAGGACATCTGAAAAACTTGAGACCCTAGGGAATTACTACAGTTCAGGTATCAGCATCTTTCTGAGATGGAGAAGTATTTTAAAGCCAAGAGAATTTGTGCAACTGTGAAGTTAGAATAAAACGTATTTACTTGCTATAATACTGAAGCAAAGCGACACATGTCGCTGTTGGACACAAAAATGAAGAGCTTGACTCCAGTTAGAAGAAAGATCAGAAAGGCTTTATTTGTAATTTCACACAGCTTTTTTATAACATGCTGTGCTAAGGAACCACATGGATGGTCCATAAAGACATTTCTCTTCATTAGTTAAATAATGGAAACAACACCTCTGAGAGGGTTGCTATGAGAACTTAGAAGTACCACAATTGTTTACATGGATTTGTCCTTGAGACAAGGAATTTTTCCCAACGGAAGAAAAAATGAGCAGCTAACAGGCTGAAAACGTCACAGACTCAGAAAATCAGACCCACATACACATACAGTGATTTGTTTTCAGTTGGCTTTTTCAGAGGAATCCATGGATTCTTTCAATGGCTGTTTTTCTTTCTATAGTAAAACACTATCACTTTTTTTACTTTTTAAAGGAAGACTCAATAAAAAATGTGTGTTGTGATAGTATATTTCTGCATCAGCTGTGTCAACATTATTGCTGTTTGATGGCTTAATTAGGTCAGTCAAAACAATATTATTGAGGTTCTGAAAGATCTTGTGGAGTGATTTCTGACTCCCTATTGGCTCTCTAAACTGGTGGAAAGATTGGAGCTTCATTATGAATCTCCTGACAATAAGTAGCAATCATGTCACTGGCAGCTTACCAAGGCAACATGGGGAACTTATGGACTTGTCACACTTCCAGGGTGTTGGAAGATGCCAACTCAACTGTGATTCACTGCTGATTGCCTTTGCTGTCACAGAATCCTTTAAGGTTTCAAGCCATTGGGGAAATCTCACGGAGGAGGCTTGGCAAGATGTAAAGTGTCAGCTAAAGCATCATGTAACAGGGTAGATAATTTGGTAAAAGCCAAGCTGTTCAGGTTTTTTAATGGTTTATTCTGAAACACCACTCTTCAACTTTTTTTTTTTTTAATTAAAGTAATTAAGAGGGTGGTTGTAATGAAACACCTTTAGTAGGTGTTTTCTGCTTATGAAAGAATATGAAAGTTCTAAATACTGATTATTCCCCTACCCCTTTTCCCTCTAAGAAATTGCAAATAGTTCGTATTAATTGAACTAGCTATCTGCAAATCTGGGACTCTACTGGGGCCAGCATAATTAAAGAAAAATCTTTGGGTAAAACATCAGGATCTGGAGGGAGTTTTGTTGGGTTTGAAAAGTTTTGTGCTTGGAAGAAATGGTTTCTTACCTCTTATTTGTGTATTGGAACATATTTAGACACACTGAGAAAGGTGTCGGTCCATATTGTAGCTGTATATGGTTACCTAAATTATTTGGATAGATATGTACATAGCTGAGAACATAATTTACTGCTGTAGGAATATTATAAGAGTTATAACAATGCACTAGATTTCTTCTGTTAATCAAGTCCAGTGAATTATTTTCATTTTATTGTAGTCATTATGGAATAGAGGTAATCATTGTGGAATACTTCTTTTCATGCAAGGATGTAACAAAGTTACAAAGGATGTAACTACCTAGTTCTAAATATTTTGGTAAATAATTGGTTAATCAGAAGAGAGCTGAAGTAATTTCACATATTTAAATCTATTTAGTATTTTAGAAAGACAGACAAATTTTTGCTGGTTTGTGCTGACTGCTCAGTTTCTGCATTAAGGAGTTATTCAATATTGAACAAGCCTTGGGAGACAAACCTTACAGAAGATCTGATATTGTTTCAATCTGTCTTCCTAAATGTCATATTCTTGTATTTAAATCCCCAAATACGCACTCCTGGTACATGAGACAGGTGATTTAGCATCACAAGCTACAATAATATTTTAAATAATTTAAATAAATATCAAAAGGGAAAGATGATTGTGTCTGGGCATGAATGTGGCATCTCTATTTTGTAGGTTCTAATTAAAAAAAAATAAATATATATATATATAAATACTGCATTCTGGAATTCAGGCCTTTTTTTCTTCTTCTTTTTTTCCCACAAATAAAAAATTCCCATATAGACATTGATTTGATAATCATATATTCATGATAAAGGACATATGACTGGGACACTGTTAGAAGACCTCCTATACTTCAAGGCATATGACAACAGCAGATAAAATTTTAGGCTTGGCCTGAAAAAAAATGTAACAGTATTTGTTACATAAAATACCTCTAAGATGTTCTGATAAAGAGCAGAAAAGAAGTAACCTGAGGAAATAAGTTAGTTATCTGAATTACTGATAATTATCTCTGCCTTGAGGGACAAGACTAATACCCTGAACAGAAACCTGTTTAGCTGGGAAGTCAAGTAACTATTCTCTGAATTTGGCATTGTTATTCCTTTGAGAAAGAATAAGCCACTGTGTATTCCTCAGGTCAAATGTGAATTTTTCTAAGCCATCCTGTGCAGAAATAGGAAAGCTTGAAAAATACAGGCTGTCTGCCAACAGAGGAAGATTATGAACAAGTTAGTAAGAAGAAAATGCATCTTAGTTACAGTATTGTCAAATAAATATAAGAATGAATATAGTATCCCTCAAAGTGAACAGGAGAATATTATGCATTTTTTCCTATGGTGATTTTTTGTTACGAATCTATACAGAAAATCAGAATTGGTCCTGAAGAAGCTGAAATAAATGTCAATTATCTTGAGCTATTAAAAAAAGTGTTACTTTTCATCAAGGTGTTAAATTTACAGCAGCATCACTTGGCCTTTGATCTCTTTCTTCGGTGATGTACATGGTGAGGTACTCGTCCCCTAAAAATCTTCCTCTTTGGTCTTAAAAATATAATGTTATGTTGAAAATAATAGCATTTTTTCAAAGTAAAGAGAAATGGTCCTAACTGAGAGCATGGATGGTAAGTATTTCATGTTTCCATGTTTTGCTATTAATCTGATCTTGATCAGCAATTTCAAGCTTTTATTTAAATTGTGAAAATATCATACGGAAATGCATTTATATCTGCTTTTGTGCCAAAATTTAAGTTCGTGTTCACAGGGATATCTAGTGAGATGAAATGAAACGAATTTTGTTGAACTGGTATCAATTCTAAACTGTGAAGTAATTACTTGGCTCATTAACAACAGACAAAGGTCTACCTGAGTCAGTCTATCAAACTTTGAGAATAACATTTTACATTTCTATTCTGGTTTTGGCTGGAATGGAGTTAACCTTCTCAATAGTAGCTGGCTTGGGGCTATGTTTTGGATCAACTTCATTCTGAATTAATTCAAATGACAGCTGTCACATTTACATCATGCTCAGTTTTAGAGGTGCATTATATAGACCTAATGCTTGTCATCTTTTACCAGGAATATCAGCTTTGGTCAAGATATTTTGAGTTTCTAAGGTGCTTTTACTTACATTTTTACATTATATTAATTTAAACTTGTTAATAAATGGAGTTACCTGGCATTTTGAAAGTTTTACTACTGCAGTTTTACACTATTTCCAAACCTACCAATTTTTAATGGAAATAATATTTGTCATTTTTATAGAATTTTCCATCTCAAAGGAGCTAAACAGCTTCACATACTTTGTATTATAAATGACATTCCTTTTTCCACTAATGAAATTCAGTCAGACAATATAGAATTAATAGACATGGGTTTTTTACCCCTTTTCAGATTCTATGCTGCCAACCATACTTTTAACACTGAAATTTGTTTTTCTACAGACACAAATGTCTCTGTTAGCATGGCAGTAATATTAACAGAAATATGTGACAGTTGTGCAAATCAGTGGGATATTGATTGACACAGAAGAATCTTAGACTGCAAAGCATAATGAGAATAATATAAATATTTTGTTCTTATTGCTGAAAAATAAACAAAAAAAACCACAAAAAACTTTGAAATAAGTTAGAAGTAGTGTGACTTTTTTTACCCTTTTTAATTTTTTTTTGGCCGTTAGAAAGTTGGGGAATGCTTGGAAGGGATAGATACAGCAATGACTGTTGAAAATAGAAGAATCCTCTAGATAATTGAGAAGATGAACAGAAAGGAAAATAAAGGGACCAGTAGAACTACTTAAGAATATTTTTGCATTTATAGGGAAACTAGAAAGGAAGTGATCTGTTTAAACCTTTTGTTTGTTGGTCTTTATGTTTTTTTAAAGTAGTTGTAGGGACTGAGGGGAAAAAAATACAAATTTTTAAGTGTTTCCGATATTTCTACGTCATCCAATTTTTGCTTTGTCTCCATGAAGAGGATTTTTTTTTTCAAATTGTTGTCTCCATTAAGAATTATTTCCATTGTTTTCCTTTCCCTCTTGGACAATTTTTTGAAAGTAAACTGAATTTGAATGCACTTGTTTAGGCACACCAAATAAAGATTTCTGAATTGTCATTGATATGTGCATGGTGGCTATGTCCTACTCTTGTTCCAGCCTATAATGAACATGTCCTTGCAGATATAAAATCAGAAACTAAAAGCTCTATCCCTGAGCAACTAAAGTTGCAGAAAACCCAAAATATCCCTGATGTGTGAGTTTTAAATGTTTATTTTAACATGTCCAGGTTTGGAGCAAAGCTGAAGACCAATTGTTAGGGAATGTTTTAGGATAAGCAATCTGTGATTTTGCAACAAAAGATATACTGCACTGGGGCTAACTTCCCCCCTTCTCAAGTAATACTTCATTTAACTTTTGCTTAGGTGAAATCCAATGATGATCTCATTGCTTTTTAATAATGAAGAGCATTTAAATATTTAATTTAAAGGAATGATTAGTAATATTCATGAATTGGAAAGATGCCTTGCAACTTGGGTAATTTAAGCTTTACTATCAAGTTTTATTTGCCTATTTGCATACCCCTGTAGGGAACACAGCTGATATTTTGATGTGTGTCTTTATCGTCATACTGAGTGTATTTTTTTCTTGTATGTTTTCTGCTGCAGTAGAAGACATTAGCAAGAATCAAAACCTGCACAAAACTCTCTCTCTTTGCATGATTTCTTTAAGAAATAGATCCTAGTCATCTTGACAATGACTATGAAAAAACAGTAGAATGTCAGTCCTTGTTTAGGAGCATTAGCAGTTCAAAAGATGTTAGCTACTCTTACTCAAACCTTTGAATTATAAACTTACTTCATCATTCTTATTTCTTTCTCTTCTCAGACTCTTTCTAGGAAAGTATAAATTAATGTATAATTATAGTTGTTAGAATATATTATGAAAGTTGTGTATCACATCTATAGCTTATTATGGGATACCTAAGCTAAGTCAGTGATCTTTGTCAACACGTGCCACTCAAACGGGAATTGTCATGAACCCAGAGCTAAGTTCTTGTTTGTGTGCTCACATGGACTTTGAAAGTGGCTGCTAATGCCTCCTTTATCAGCTTTATGTGTCTTTTTAATACTAGCTGGTCAATTGATGATCTCAAAATTGCAAGGTATGACTTAATTATTTTCATATCAAATGTAATGTTATTGGAAATATAGACATCTCTTTTACAAAATTACAAAATTAGCATTTCTGTCTTCAAGGCAAAAATATTGCAGATTCCTAGGCATAATTTAAAATCTGCATCATTAAGTTTTACTTTTGTTATTGTGTTGAGATGCTAGAATGTGTTCAGAGACAGGGAACAAAGCTGATAAAGGGACTGGAACACAAGTCCTATGAGGAGTGGCTGGAGAAGCTGAGGTTGTTTAGCCTGGAGAAAAAGAGGCTCAGGGGTGACCTTATCACTCCCAACAACTGTGTGGAAGGAGGGTGCAGCCATGTGGGAGTCAGCCTCTTCTCCAGGCAACCAGTGACAGGACAAGAGGACACAGTCTTAAGCTGCACTGGGGGAGGTTCAGGAAGAAATTCTTCACAGAAAGGGGGATTGGTCATTGGAATGGGCTGGTGGAAGGTGGTGCAGCTACTGTCCTTGGAGGTGTTTAAGAAAAGACTGGATGTGGCTCTCAGTGCCATGGTTTAGTTTTAAGGTGATGTTAGGTCATAGGTTGGACTTGATGATCTCAAAGATCTTTTCCAACCTAGATAGTTCTGTGTGGTTCTATGATTATTTATCTGCTTTTTGTAGAAGTGTGGCTGCTACAGATGCATAACAACATTTCCATCAGTATGTGCAAAGAGTTTTTGTGGAGAGTTAAAAACAAGACAGTGTTTTACAGACAAGAAATCTGTGGAAGCTTATTTTGTTGCCAAAGATAGCAATTTAGTCACTGATTGCATAAAGCATTCTGAGGAGAATGTGGGGAGGAGAAAGTTGCATGATTTTCAAGTATGTACATGATACACACTCAGAACAATGTACTCGAATTCTTAATATAAGATGAAATCTTTAATTTTGGCTTAGCACATTATTAGACTTTAATATTTTCAAATTTGTTTATGTATATTATAATTTTGCTTTTGATGTCTCCATTTCATAGCTTGATGTACACCACTTTTTGACAATAAAACTTCTGGGACTTGTTTCTAATATTGAAGACTGCTGGACATTTCTTCCTTTTCTTTGTCCTCCAAAACCAGCTAAAATTAAAAAAACAAAACAAAACAAAACAAAACAAAACACACACATGTGGCATTTCCAAATCCACCTAAAACTTTCCTTCTCACTTTGACATTTTTAGGGCAGGTGTATGTATGATGAAAAGTCAAACACATCCCTCTTTATAGTCTTGGTATCATAATTGATGTAATTATAAAATAAAAAACACTACATCTTTAGAAACCATTGGAGATTTTTTGTTGTTAGTTGGCTGGAGATTTTTGAATTCTTCCAGAGGAGATGAGTTATTCACATCATTCTAGCCAGTGATTGTGAATGAAAGACCCATAATTTGTGAGAGAAAATAACTGCAGAGTGTGAAGGACATAGTGACCTCAGTACCAAACGCCCTTGTCAAATCTCCTTTGAACAATGTGTACTGGATTGATTGCCCATTTCAAAAAGGATGCCCATATGGCAGAAGAATGAGATAGCTTTTCCTATACTATGGAAGAGCATCAAGAATTAAACATGTGCCTTGACTGCTTTTTCTGTTATTGCCAATTAATTTAGCTGCCTCTCATTAGAGTAGCTTTCATGAAATACTGAAACAGACTTGTGGCATTTATTGCTATGAATTATATTAAATTTAGCAGGACTGTCCATGTTTAAAAGGTCTTGAAAGCTCATCCTGATTAATGTTTCATTCCCAGAATTCAACTAAGAGAAAACCCCCAAAAATATATTAAAAGCAAAAGGAATTTCCCCTCACATTCTCCAAATGGAAATGGGATGACAGAGTGGAAGTCTAGAAGGGATTTTGAAACATAGTCTTCTGGCAATCAGTGTCACAATATAATCTGATTGAATCACATTTATAGATCAGGAGGTTACATAAAAGGTAAACTTGTCTGAATCCTTGAAGCAGATCTGGTGGACCTGAGACTTTTTCGTTTATTTGTTGGTTTTTTTCTAGCTTCAGGCAGAGTTCATCAAATGTGCATGGCTTGTTATTTAAACACCTGTGCTACCCCATTGTTGCACTGAGGCCACACATCAAAGGGATCAAAGTAAACATATGCCATCCAGAGGTAGTTTTCAGCCTCAGTGTTCCTTGGGAATTCCTCGGGAGAGGTTCCTTGGGAGGTTCCTGTGTTTCCAGAAAGACTTCATACAAAAGCTTATATAACGAAAAGCAGAGAGGAGATGTATGTAGCAATTTTTTCAAGTATATTCATTAACAATCTTATTACTTCAGTAAAATATATGATGTTCTGAACAGTTGCCATTCTTCTGAAACAAAATTTTATGGTATGTTTCTCTGTAAGTTGTTTTCTGTCTGATCACCAAGATGTTGGGTTTGTGCTGATTTTAGCCGGGATAGACTTTGGTTTTTTTTTTTTCTTTTTGGCTGTTTTTTTTTTTTTTTGTTTTGTTTTGTTTTGTTTTGTTTTTGTTTGATTTATTTTTGTTTGCTTGGTTGGTTTTTTTTCGTTTGGTTGGGTTTTTTGATTGTTTTGTTTCATTTTGCATGGGAGCAGAAATACAAACATGGCCTTCTTATGAAAGTTTTTGTCAGAAAATAATAACAGTCTATTTGAGTTTCAGAGTTTATAGGAATAAAAACATGACACCAACATGATTTCACTCTAGTAGTAACATATTATCGGATTCCTAGCATCAATTTTATTGCATTCCCTTTTGGGTTTTCTTAATCTAGTGTCTTTATTTATAATGTAAATTTAATTTAACTTTTGAAAAGTATTAATTTGTTTTGAACATCCTCAAAATATCTCTAAGTCCTTTCAGAACTGTTTCTTCCTTTCACAAGTATTACCACATCCACTTTTGAAGGCAAAAAATACTTTCAATAGTTTTACAGGCCAGATGGTAATGCCTTTGCATTTGTACCTCAGACTTTCACACTGTGCCTCATTCTCATAGAAATTAGAAGGAATGGGACATCTTGGCATGAGTTCATAGTGTGTTTGTAGGGCACATTAGAGGAAAGGATTATTCTCTCTTCGTGCTAGTAATATTCTATTTGTTTTGTTGCCTGCGCCAACATATTGTGTTTCCCTTACACAGTGCAGACTTCAAGCAACTGTCTCTTCCCATTTCAAAAAGAGGAATAAGAGGAACATGGAGAGGGTTTTGGATGAATTTTTCATTTTGTATCACACTCATATCATAGTTTCAGAGATATTTTATTTTTCAGAACTCTAAGCTCATGCATGTTTGGACTGAGTCCAAATAATTAAACTGTGTCCTATCTTTTGAAACTTTTTCATATTCTTCTTCTTGTGGTAGAACTTATATTTCCAAGTTGTATTAAAATGGAAAAAATAAAGTAGCCTTTCAATGGAATTTGTTTACTTATCTATTTTGCAAATTTTTAGCTGCATTTGCTATGAGGCATAGCTGTAACACCAATGGTAATTTTAATTTTATATAGCTTTCAATTACTGAAGTTTAACAAAGCCAGGAATGCAAAATTTACTATGGTAAAAGTATTGCAGAAACACAGACGAAAAGCTTTTTTGCTGTTGAAATGCAGTTCATAGCTGATCCTAACATTTCCAGTCTTCTTTGACAGAATTTTGGTATATATTTTAAACAGGCATTCAATTTTAAGTTTTTATTACACATGAGAATTCCAGGAATCTACAAGACTGAAATATGTTTTACAAAGACATGTTTTGCCATTTACATTCTGTATTTTCTAGGGTCTTTTTATCAAGCTCTTGAAAAATCAGTCTAATTCTTTCACTTTTCAGCTGCTGAGGCTCTTCATAAATCAATAGATGCACCTGGTGTTTCTTGGAAATTAGCATTATTTCTGGTATGATTCAAATTCAGCACTGATCTTCATTGTTCCCAGATGTTGTCACCTGGCTGCAAGTTCCAGGTGCTCTCTTTCCTAGCTGAGACCACCCTGCAATTCCCTGTAATTCTCACCATGCTCAGTGATTAAGAGAAAGAGACTTTGTGCAGCTGATAAAAGCGAAACTAGGTGGTATCTTTGACTGTCATCCTCACTGTTTGTGTCTAAACACACATTGACTGAAAAAAGACAAACACTCCTCAGTAAGCTTTGCCCAATGTGCAGGAACTTTTTAGAGATTCCTGACTTTGTGTTGCCTCAAAGAAACAGCAGAGAATGAATAAGAATGCAGATTCCCATGCTTTCTGGATAAGAAATCAAGGCTGGGCTGGTTATACTTTAAGGGAAAGCCCAAAACAAATCCAAGTTAAACTACTCTCTAACGTGGTTTCCCATTTGACACTGAATGTCACTTTAGAAACCTCTGAATTCCACTTTACCTCAAACTGTACCTGTTCATATTCACACAGTATCCATTTGCTCATTCAAACATTCATTTACTTGTGGTTTGTTCTTTGTCTTATTCTGTTTACTCAATATTTGGAAAGTAATCATAGGGCTCCATTTGGTCAATATGGTTCCTATCAGCATCTTCTTGTAAAAATTCTAGCTGCAGGTTGACGAGCAGTGATACAGAATTGGTGATGTTAGTAGAGTCTACTAAATATGCTGATTTTTTTTTTATCTGTGTTGAGGGGGGCTTGTAGAATTTATGCATGCTAAATTAAGTTCAAGGAGCCTGAAAATACTACAGAAGTTATGAAAAATATTTTCAGATATTCTTGCCGCATTTAAACATTTAAAAAAATGTTTATTTGTTGTAAACTTGTGTGACCATTTGCTCAGGACATGTTTTAAATGAATCTTGAGTTCCCACTAAGATTTAGAAACAAGTAGATTAATAAATGTGTTTTGCTATTTATGTTAGGTTATTCAATGTCCAAAAATCCCAAGAGAGTTTACTTGTTGGTCCATGTACCCTGTGTAAAGCCTATACCTTCCTGTGCTTAAATCCAAAATTGCTCTCTGACACTGTGAAAGATTTGATTTAGCATTCCCTAGTAAATAGAATAGAACATAGCCTATGTTCTATTCTATGTTCTATCTGTAGCCATTTTTACTTTTATTCTAATTGTCCTCAAAGGTGTGTTTTTATCTCTACACAAAATGTAGCTATAACAGGTTGCATATTCAGGGACTAGGAAGCTGGTTTTTATACTTTAAGTCTGATGCCAATGTAATAACAGGAAACATTCTAAAGGTTCACTGTCTGATTAGCTGTCTGTCTAGGGCAACAACATGAATATAAAACTCACAAAATTACTGATGCCTTTAATGTAATGTGCTTAAAAATATATCAAGTGTATTAACATTTCTCTAAATCCTTCATTCTGTTCATTCTGTGGGTAATGAATTTACATTTGAAAACTACAAAATATTCTACCAAACAGAATTTTTACTTTCCCAGTGAATACTAAGTTACAGGTCAAAATTTATTGATACGTATGAAGACCTGTTTTTATGTCAGTTTTCTATTAGAAGTGCTCATTATGCTGGCAAAAATGGTTTATGTACAAGCCTGTGAGTGCCTATGTGGGCAAATACATTCATTGCAAACTTTTCTATTTTAGTTTTGTTCTTCCACAGCTGTTCCTACATATATTTCTGCTTCAGTAATGAAAGAGAAGTGTCTGCCAAGTCAGCCTGGATTTGCAACTGTAAATTAAGCCCCTAAGGATTCACAGAATCACCATTTTAATTTTTGGACTTTCTATGGAAAGGTACATAACAGCATTTCTAGATCATGTCCCAGAGCTTTGTGGACACACACAGTGATCAACTAGAGATAGCCATCCCATGAAATACAAAATCACTTCATCTTGTCTGACTTCCAAAGTGTTTACATCTGCAATAGAGAGACAAATTATGAAAAAGAAATGTTTGTGGTTATGTTTGGGATCATGCTGGTTAGCCACCTGCTAACCAATCTATTCCTCTTTAGTTTAAATATTTTCTCCTGCAATAAGTATGTGTTCAGCCTCAGGGCCCATCAAAGCCCCATATTTACGTTTGGTGGGTTATAGCTTTGCAATGTGCTGCACTCATCTGCGGAAAGAGAAATTTCTATAGTGTTCTGTCTGCCCTTGTGGCAACTGGCTGGTAATGTAAAAGCCATCTAGGGATTAGCAGCTACTCATATTTATTTTATAATAACATTTTATTCACTTTTTTTTTTGTTAAATGTGAACATTTAAAAATAAAAAGTTAAAAAGGATTTTTTCTCTTTCTCATGTCAGACAGGAAATATTCTTTGTACAGAAACAGAGCTTAGCTTAACTAGCCTTAGAAGTTTGATACTTTTCCAAGACCATGGTGTTTAGCATATATTTTTAGCACACCCTTCAAATTAAAACTATGACATCAATTCTGTCAACATAAAATACTTAAAATTTTTCTGTGAGATACGCAATTATCTGTCAAAAAAAAACCCCAAACTTGTAAGCTATTATGGTACAATTGGTGGAGGTTTGGTCTCACATAAATTTATTTCTTTAATCTTGGAATAATAGTTCTGTTTCTGAGATATGTTAACCTTTTTTTTCTCTTCAGTCTTAGGTGAAAAGCTCATTTATAGAAATACTTGGGTTTTCTTTCATCACAGCAAGGGTATAGTGAATGCTTAATAAATATTTAAAAGCTCCATCTGCCAGTGTAAACTAGCACAGGCAAAGCTTCCATGTCCTCTGGAGGTATTTAGCCCAACATATTTAACAGCAAGTCACTGTTCTATGAAGTCATATCCTGTTTTACATGGGAATAAACTGAGTTTTTCAAGGCAATACGTTATGAATTACATGCTGCTTGGACAATCAGGTCTTCATAATGAATAGTTTTTCTTGGTAGTATGAATAAAGTATAAAAGATAAACCTTTTTTTTTTTTTCTGAGTCTGTTGGAGTATAAAAGTATTGCCTGTGTAGTCAGTAGAATATATTGTGGTGAGGGGCTAATTCCATTCAGGAATGAAATCTATGGTTTCTAGAGAGTGGTAACCATGTGAGGTTAATAACTTGGCACAACAGCTTCTTGAGAAATCTTTTATTATGATATAGCTAGCTCTGACAAATGATGGCTATATTTGTCACTTTGCATTTTTGTTCAAGTGATATCTTTTATTCTTCATTTTGTTCCTTGGGGGGATTGCTGAAGTTTGTGACTGTATTTGGAAGGATTAGACTATCAAAGGGTAAAGTTATCATTAATATAAATGTCATTCTTCATAGAGTATATAAAATGTGAAATATATCAGGTGGTCCAGATTGGAAAGAATCCACAGAGATGCTTTTTCCAGCAGCAAAGTATAATTGTTTTGCTTTCCAGAATGCAAATGAGTGCATCAACAGTTGCTGCTCTGGCAGATCTTCTTCAAAATTCATTTAAAAACACAAGAATTATGGGAGAAACTTTTACTTAATGGATTTTAAGAGTCATAATAAAATGTGCTTGTCCAGATTCACAGTTTTGCACCTCACATTCGACTTTGATATTGAAATAGTTAAGCTAAACTGTCAATACTGTTATACTAAAACTGTAGTTCTTTAATCAGCTGTAGTTCTATAAATCTGAACACCACACTGACCTAGAGAAAGAAAAAAGCCAACCAAACCTTGCCTCCAAGTTGTTAAAGTTTAGTTTAGGTTTTGATAGCATGGAATTTTTTTTTTACTTGCGTTTACTGCAATATTTGAGATGGCCTGAGTTGGATGAAAAGCTTATTGACCATGTGATTTTCCATCTTTCAAGGTACTACATTCAATGAGGGATTTGGGTTTTTTTTGGTCTGTCCTATCAATTTGAGCAGAAGTAATAAATGAATAGACGGTGCCCTTTTGCTTCCAATTAATCACCTGAAGAAAGAAATATGTGAATAATTTTGAGATGTGTTGAAAACACTCATTTGTCTCCGGATTTGTGTGACTGAAAACATAGAGTGAAATCTGAGTAAGAATACAATATATCATGCAAAATCATTTCTTGTTAAACATGGGCAGGATAAACTGGTGTCATGGGTTAGCACAGCTTGGTTTTAGTTAGAGGAACACAGCCCTGTAAGACCTGTTAATTTCTTGTGGAAAGGACAGGCACTCATCAGATGCCAATTTTTAGATATTGACATATTATGTGACCACTGAGGAAGCTGGATGCGTCTTTGTGAATACACATATGTAGTGAATAGAGCCGGGAGCATTTTTTTCCCTTCCGGCTGTAGGAGCAGCAACACCGCTCCCCTGGGGCGGCTCCATGGAGCGACCCCGGCAGGCCAGGGCTCCTGCCACTCCCGCCCGCTGGGGGAAAGCCGGCTTTGCCCTGGCCGTGCTGACCGCCCCCTCGGCTGCCAGCGAGGGAGAGGGAGGCTAACTTCAAAGCCTACCCCGAGCTGGCTGAGCCGGGGGAGATGTCCGCTGGGCTCCTGACAGCAGCTACGGGCCCAGCTGGGTCAGGCCTGCCCCAATTGTCTCCGAAGCTGGGGGAGAGGAGGCATCCACCGGCACAGCCGCTCCGAGATCCCTCGGTGTGAAGGGCTGCCTCCCGGTAGAGATCAAGTGACCCTGGCCAAGATAATAACTCTTTCCACATATGAATCTTCCAAAGCCCTAACCCTTCTCTGAGTGAGAGGAAAGGAACAGGGTGAACGTAGAGAAGACACGGCATGAGACTGCAGTCAGTGAAGAGAAAGTGAGAGTCCTAAGTGGGACAAAGGAGTAAGAAATTGCCTCGTTTGGGTGGACTTCTCCTGTGAAACCACAGAGGAGGCACTAAATTTCTCTGTCACTATGAATGCTGTTTAGGGGGATGCGGAGGTCTAGTTACAGTGGTGGAATGATATAATTGAGATTTAATGGAGAACTTTAAACAGAGGCAGATAGAGAGAAAGTGATGTGAAGCCCTTTGCTCCCAGGGAAAAGGGAGGCTTCTGTTCCTTGAGATGAAGATGATTTTTGGAAATAGAAGAAGAGAACCTTTGTTTTATACTAGAAGAGGCATCCTTAAATGGTACCTTAAAATAAGCAGACATGACCCATACGCAGTTGAGAAAGCTGCTAATGGGAGGAACTCCACAGAAGCAGGTTTCCCGGATGGCTGTTTTTGTGAGAGTTAAGACCCACAAGAGAACTGTTCTGTGTTGTCAGTGGGGAAATCCATGAAAGGTTTGAGAGGCTCCTCTCCTAAAGAACTGATGAGTGACTATTTTTAAAAGGTGAGACTGACTGAAAATCACAGGGTTTGTATCTTTATGTTTTTTTGTGGGCAAATGGACACTTAGGGGGAGGAAAAGGACTTTTGAAAGTTTCATTTTAATTCTAATTTTCTTCTTTTAGTGTGTGTTAATAAATCTATCTTTGTACTCTCTAAGTTTGGGCCTTTGCTTTGTTTTTCTCTTAATCCTATCTCACTGCAGAAAAGACTCTCAATCCACTATACTAAATTTAGCAGAGGAGACAGGCAAACGTGAAACCACAACATGAATTAGTGTTTCTGCCTGGTTACGAATCAAACCATCACAGCTGGATTTTTTGTGTAGAAATAAGCAGTGGTTTGCAAGAGTCACACTGAATCTTGCAAGTTACATGAGAAGTCTATTGCACTTGATGAAAGTAGTTTAGCAATGCTCTGAAAACTACACAAAAGTCAGTAAAAAATTAGCTTCCAAGATATCTTGTATTGTGCATACTTTTCAAGTCGATCTTTTTCTTAAAACCATTGCATTTATCTTTGCTTTGTAAATCAGGTCTCTCAGAGTGCAAGCAAACCAAGAAATCAAGACATTAGCAAATGTTGCCATTGAAAGATAGCAGGGGACAGTGATTTTTTTTTTTATGTATTACCCATACTTGCAGCTGTTCATCCTTGTGGTATGGCTCCTTTGCAACATACAAAGGAAGACTAAAAATCTTGCACTTTCTAATATTTCCCTAACATTTGGTCATTTGAAACATTTATGGTACAGGGGGTAGAAAAATTATATCTGTCTTTACATAGAACAAAAAATCAAATTAAAGTGGATTTCAAGGATGTATCCAGTAAACTAGTAGAGAATTACATCATAAACTAACTGGGGGATCATGGTCCATAATTCCTAAAACCTCAGTGATGAAGAATAAGCATATTTATTTTTTTGACATACTGTATGCAAACCAGTTCAGAACAATTCAATCTTAATATGTGTATTTAAAAGGCATCCGGAAAGTCTCCACTAATGATAAATGGATCCAATACATTATTTTAAAAGAAAGCACAGTTTTACTTGATGTCACAAAGAATTATTTTAAATCACCTGTTGACATCTTAGTGAGCCTGGAACTAGTCAAAGAATATGTGGCTGTTGGTTTTTGTTTTACTAAAGTGGTTGAACAGATACGGTCATAGGCTGATTAATTTATACCTATAAAAATCAACTTATCATAGGAATTTGATTTCCTTTCTGATGTCAACAGCAAGAAGAGTCTATGCTAGTGATTTCACTAAAGTCAGTGAATCAAAAGGTATGATTTCTCTTCCACAGGAAGATGTATGGGTAAAGTTGCACTGGGCAAATTTACTGTTTTGTCACTATAGATATTGATCATGTTTAGAGGCTGAAGTAGAAGCGGTATTTTTCCACTTTCTTGAAACAAAGTTTAGTACATAAATATATTTGGATCAGCAGCATGAATGTTTCTGATGCAATATAGCAATAAAATATGTTCATGTCTGTGAGGACTGTTACACTGATGTGGCTGCCTTTCATTTGAGTGATCATCATTCACTGTCAGAGTAGGATAGCTTGCTCAGCTCCTTAGCATGTTGTATTAATAACTCCATAGCTGTGGCTATAAACCCATAAACTGACTATAGCCTGTTCTCCACTGCCATCTCTATTCAGCAAATATCTAGGTTTTGCTCAAATCTGAGGGCAGAAACAACCTCTTTTGGTTCGATATTTTAATTTTTTCTTTACAGATCAAAAGTCATGAAGTTGTGGCTTAATGTAACATTTTAAAATTACTAAGATTACACTATTTTTATAATGAATTGCACTTTGCATTGTTTAAACTTTGTACAGTTTAAAATGAATTGTTTTTTGTTCTCTGACATGCAAATTCTTTGCACTTCTATAGGTTTCAGACATCAAGAATTCAGTGTATGTGTCGTGATACTATCTATTAACAGTGTTATTTCACAATATACATGAATTAAGGAATCTTTTCTAGCACTTGGATGATTCAACTAACTTCATACTTTCAATATGCCTTTTAAACATCACATCAAGGGACCTTACATCTAAGGAATTTATTAATGTTACATGAAAAAGTGAAAGCTTGTCTCACTCTTTAAATAACCTGGCATGAATACAAAGTTTTAGACATTAGATTTGTGGTTTGGATGCTGTTTTCCATACACAGTTTTAAAAATTTATCTGCAGCCCTGCTCTAGGTCAAAATCCGTGTCAGAAGCTCATCTTTCTGAACAGCAACTGGAAATGCCAAGGAAAACCAAGGAAGAAAGAGTTAATGCGAGGATTACATGTGTCTGACAAAAAAATAGTTTATCAAGGGGATTCCTGAGCTATACCTTTCATGTGAGCTATTACTCTCAATATTCATTTTTGATCTGTTTTCCAACTTTACCTAATCCCTTGTTGATAGTTTTTATCTCTATAGGTTTCTCAAGAAATATGTGGAAGGATATCAATACACTTTATAATCTCTTTTCACTGTGAAAACTGTCCACTCATTCCAGTTTTTGCTTTCTATATTTAAATAAGTATTAGTTTAGAAGTTGGCTTTCTTTTATATCTCACACACTTTAACTGCTTTATATATTTTTTTTGTGAATAATCTTATCAAAATCTTTCAGAAGACCAAGCATATTATATCAGCTCCATAACCCAGATGAATTTTTGTTGTAACACTGAAAGATATACACTCTGAAGAGCCACATCCCTATACTACCTTCCCTAATATGACAGAACCCTGTTGGTTGCTTAGAATACTAACTGCTATAACTTCTGTCACACAAGCTGATGTGGAAAATTGGGGTTTCACACCTGTGTGTGCCAGTTTCACCTCTGAAACTGCCCTTAAATACCAGTGTGGCATTTGCCATCTTTCATTCCTCTGACACCAAGTTTGCTTTACACATAAGAATTGATATTTAGCCAAGTGTTATGACCGAACATGGACATCAAATTGCCTCAGAACTGTCTGATCTTACTGATTGACTGTTGTTCAATGTATTGGTTTGCTCTGTTTTGTATTGGGTTTTATTTTAAAATCTCTGAGCCTTCTCTCTGACAGTGCAATCCTATGCAGGCTTGGTCTTCCAACTGTCATCCCACCAGTAGGAATATGAGCAATTAGTTTAGCCTTTCTGCCATACCTTTAATGTCACTGATTGCTTTTTTTACCACTTGATTATGTGTTCTCCTGGCGTTCTGTTCTATTGGTTCCATTAAGAGACACTTATTATTAAAGGCATAAAAACTCATAGGCAGCTCCTTAACCTCTTGTGATAATAATTTAAACTGCTAGAGATTATATTGTTGGCTATTTTAATTTCTTATATCTCCTTGAACATATTTCTGATATATTGTATCTTCTTCCACTTTTTTTTCTTTTTTTTTTCTGGGGGAATAGAAAAAAGTGAAATGCAATGGTAAAGAGGAAGCTTGAGTCAATGTCTGTGTCTAGATCGTCTAGGTCTTATGTCTTTAAATGATCTTCAGGTCATCTGCAGGCATGTACTCCAGTGCTCCTTTACGTACTCAAGTTCTCCTTTTTTTATTTCTAAGTTACATTTTTTGTGTAATTTTTCTTTTTAAGTGATCGAGACTGAGTGACTGAATGTTTTGTTATTTCACAAAGCAAGCAAGTCAGTCTCCATGCAGTTCCTGATGACACCTTTCATCTCTGTCTTCTTAATAAGTAGATTCCCAGTTGTGTCTGTGTCTCATCTTATTGGCTGGTACCCTTGTCTTTGGAGGAGTATGCCTGAAGCAAGAGGCTGTAGAATGTATCTATGTTCTGATATCAAAATCTTTTTTTACCTTTTCAGATCTCATGTCAACCTCACTCAGGCTGGAATTAAGCTTAGAGTCAATGCTTAATATTTTAAAATTCATATCCATAACATTTCGTGTCTAGGACATATTGTACCTTTTTTTCTTCAAAGGTCAAGCAGTTCACTCTGGTGTATCTGACAGAAAAAGGTGAATGAACTTTGCAGAAACGATAATTTACCGACAAAATTTGAATATATTTTGATTTCTAAAGGTATAAATAAAGATTAAATGTCCTCAGACACAGCTGCTAGATATGGATGTGCTTGAGCTTTTAGTCTGTAATAAACTCAAAATAAAAAGGGTTTATTGAAAAATATCAGTTGGTCTGGGCTAGAATGTGCGCAAGTTGAAACACTGGTGATAAAAGGATAAATAGGGTCAAAACCCTGCAGTAACATTGCAATATTTGATCATATGCTCTTAGCTGTATCTTTCTTTGTAACTTTCTAAAGCCCTGAACCGGCAGATTTACAACTACTATGTTTATGATTGCTTTTTAAAATAAGTTTCACTGGCAATGGGTACCACAGTTTAACATCAATATGAGAAAGACAAACTTTTATCAGCTGTCAATATCAGTTGTCATCTTTTCGTGTAGTTGAATATTTAATAGTCTTTGGAACAGGGAATGAAAGCATTTGCTTTACATAATGTTTCCATTTTTTATTTGCTCTATACTTACAAACTTCTTTCATTTTTTTCTTTAGCACAACTGATTCTTGCATGTTTCAGGGTTTTTTCTCAGATTCTTGACCATTTCTTACTCTTTTCACTGAATGTTTTATTGAGTTTTGCTTCCTTTTGAAGAGCTGTATAAACAGTGTATGATTAAATCTCAAGAACCTACTGCAAGATAAATAAGGAAAAGATATCACCATCTGATAGAGAAACCATAACAAAAACGAAAAAAATATATGATTAGAGAAACATTCAGGTACAAAAATATCTCACTATGTGTGATATGCACCAGATATCTCTTTCTTTTGTGGGATTTAATTTAGATGCCTTGTTTAGTCGCAGGCTCCTCTGTTGGGAGCCTGACTTTTTCCAGTGACTACATAAATTCATACATTGAGAACCTCACATTTTTAAATTAAAGGCCTAAAATCAGATTACCTGAATCTCTTTCCAGAGAGAGTAGTAAAAGTTTTTTAAGTTACTCAAATCAGTAGCTGAATACCTTTAAAATTCTGGCTTTGATTTTTGTAGGATTAAATAGGACACCTGAAGCCAATTATGAAATTGAATCCAGGTTGTCTTTGTTCAAAGTTAGCACTGCAATAATTATTCTCCTCTATCCTAAAAAATATGCAAATTTGAGCATTCCTATTCTGGCTTTCATTTTTTGCTGTAGTGTCTAATTATGTAGAGGAAAATATAAATAGTGACTTTTCATAAAAAGTGTTTTTAGTCACACAGTTACAGATGATGCTCACAGTTCCTTTGTACTAATACCCTATTCATTGAAAAGATTTTAAAATTATCATAAGAAATTACCATACAGTAAGTAATGGTACCTGCAGAGGAAGGAAAATCAACCAAACCCATTTTTATTTATCTTAATATTCATAAAAGTTTAGTTTCCTTTTCTTCTCAAATCTATTTTTAAGCCTAAGTAAAGTGCCCTCCCCCCGAAAGCTATTAAATTCCTTACAGTCTTTTTTTCATCCTGATGTGCCTTTCCATTGACATGTTGGAATTAGTTCAGAGATCACAACTGCCAAAGCCCTCTGATCACACAGAGCTGGCCCTCCCACTACTGCTGCTGTTCAGACCATCCACAGCTACAGCTGCTCAAAATGAGATCAGCCAGCTTATTCTCTGGGCTCTTTTCAAGATTGCCCCTGCGGCTGCTCTGCTTCCACCTGCTCTGCCTTGAGCAAAGTGTTTCTATTGCACAAATACTCAAGGATCAAAAGAGTTCCCAAGGAGGTGCCCTGGCTCTTGCCTTTGGCCCAGCCCCAGTGGGCATTTCAGCAGCCACATGGCAGCACCATGTGACTGTCAGGGTCTGAGTTTCCCTCCCATCAGAGAGCTGGGCACAAGGGGAAATCTGTTCCAGTACTGATTTATTGTTCTATATTTATCAAAAAGATACTGCTTTTGGTCCATTATACTTCTCCTTTTTCCTGTCTAACACAAGTAGAACATTTTTTTATGGACTGTAACTTAATAAATACTTTTAAATAAATGATCAATTGAAGTCCTAAGCCTATCTTGAAATTAAGTTTTATTTATTTATTTATTGAGTGTTTTTTCTTACTGATGGCAATAATTGAAAAATTAGATGCTTCCTGAATTTGATGATAAGTATATGAAACCTACTATCTCTATTTAACAAAACAGTTATTGAAGCATTTACTATCTAAAAATATACCCTTACTATAAAATCAGACATTACATAGAAAGTTTTATTGCAAATTTCTGGTGGTTTTTTTATGGTGTGATATATATTTCATACATTCAAGATGTTTTATATTATAAATGAATTCTTCTAAATTTCAACTTTTACATCATTTTTTAAAAGAAACAAACAGCAGAGCAGGATTTGGAGTTACATTGTATCAAATATATTACAGCATGTAGGTTTGAAACATCTGTAGTACTGTACTAATGATGCAGCTTCTTGTTGAGCAGTTACTCCCATCCCTGGATGCAGCCAATTATCATCCAATACTGATACTGAGCCCACAAAAGTTGTTCATTTATTTTCTACTTGTGCTAGTTAATTTGTTTGTTTTGATATGAAATTAGTGCTATGGGCTATGAACAATAGCAGGGATCCAGTAGTGTTAGTGCACAATTTAGGAAAAGCTCTCTAATCACAAAGTCGTGGGAACACCATATTCCTCTTTCTGCTTTTCTACGCTTCTCTCTTTCAAATATTTAACAAATATTAACAAATAATCTATTTAATTCATAGGATTGGGTGGGATGCCACCGACTAGAACATGATGCTCAAAGCCCAATCCAACCTGGCTTTGAACAGTACCAGGGATGGGGCACCCACAGATTCTCTGTGCAACCTATTTCAATGTCTCACTACCTTCTGAGTAAAGAATTTCTTTGTAAGATCTAATGTAAAATTTCTTCTCTCTTAGCTTGATTTCAACTCACATTTCAGTAACAATTTTTTCAGTATTTTGACTCATTCTCTCTAATTTCTAAAAAAAAAAAAAAAAAAAGACTGCACCAACTACAGACTGAATCAAGTACAGACCCTTCAACTGTTTCCACAATCCAGTAACAGAACATTTCCATCCATGAGATACATGTCACAGCAATTTTTCTGTTTTATCTTTTTTTTGCAGGCTTCTACTACACTCTTTGAACATGCACCAAAGCTTAGAGGGAGTGCTCCACATTTAAGTTGTTTGTGAGGACATGAACAAAGATGATTGCCTTGTTAGATTAGTCCTTGATTTTTTTGTACCTGCTTTACCTCAGAGAAATACCAAACCAGCTGGCATGCTTCTATGTAAGTCAGAGAGAAGCTTGTTTGGCATAATATATTTCAAAGAATAAAGAAATATCCTACATTTATTATTAGGATCAAGTTGTCAGAGTGAGACTATCTAAGAGGTGGCCTTTTAGAACACTTAAGTCTTCAAAAGAGCTGTTGTTTTAACAAGTTCATCTGAATGAATAAATGGGGAATAAAGTCAAAGATTTTAGGGATAAATTGGACAACTAATAAAAAATAGTGTGACAGATATATATGATATAAGTGACTGGAATTTTCCTGTCTTTGTATTTCACCTTTTAAGAGGAAAAAAAAAGAAGCCCCTCAAAAAGAAAATTACAGATCCTTGTCTCTGATGTAGGTAAGGACTTCAGCAGTGCGTTTGAGTTTACATGATTCTGTATTGAATTTTGACTTCCATTATTAGGATTTCGATATATTTTTTTTTTTGCTACACTCCGTATATAAATAATGTCACAATTTGATTAGAAAATTTTACTTAATTTCTTTACAGAGTGCAAGGAAGTTAAGGCATTGTGAGCTTACCAAGATTTTGGTGTTTTATATTGTGAGTGGTGACAAAGTAGGAGAAGAAAAGTTTGTGAAACTAGAGAATGAAAGCTGAAAATTGTTCATGGGGTGAATTTCTCATCTGATAGATTGCCTGCCTACAGGCAGCTATTTACAGCTGTCAATTTCCATCAGCATCTGTTCAAGATTGTGTCACAAGGAGGACTGCTGCACCCATAGCATGGGCATCCAATGTTCCTGTGCAGAGTTTCTTCCAGAAAACTACAACTTCCTTTGATGAAATGGAGGGATGGTTTAAAAGCTCCATCACATGTGAAGGAAGTGGCATCTCTATTTCTTGCAACAACCATTAGAAGAAATTGGACTGGGAGAATTGTTCTGGGAGACTATTTTTAATGGGGAAGAGAAAGGAAGAGAAAAACACCGAAGAGACAGAATAAAGGAAACTTTTTAAGCAGTGAAATAGGGACACCTTCACTTTGACTCAAAAGGGCGTCCATAAGAATATAATTATGTAAATGTCAAGAAGGCTAGAAGTGGTTTTAATGTTGTACATTAAGATATATATTAATAATATGATGAAATTGGGAGCAGAAAAGCCTATACTAAATAGAATGAAAAACGTTCTGACAGGAAGATACATTAGGCAGTAGAATAGTTTTCCATAGGGAAGCCATCACTTAAGGGCTTTTTTTTTCATCAGTATGTTCCCCTATTCTATGAAGATTCATATTCAGCTCTTATGTCCAAATGGAAAATTAAACAAGAGAGATAATTTCAGCAAGTCCCGAAGTCCCTCAGTAATTTTAAGGAAATTCAGTTACATCCTCTTATCAAAATATCCCTTGCTGGGGTTAAGAATAGACCCACTATATATATATTATAGAGTTATGTTTAAAAAATAATTTGTTTCATTAAAAAGTGAAGATCTTTCTCTGAGTTTAGATGTCAGGGGGGTTTTGTGATAGGCATGCCATATTTTGTCCTTCTTGCAAGATTTTGGGAGTATTGGCTGTATCTGGACTACAGAATGCATGCACAAAAAATGTTTTAAGTTCTAAATACTGTCTAAAGTGCCAGTTTCCTGGACTGTCAAAGCTTAGAGTTCAAAGGAAAATCTGCTCATTTCATTGAGGGTGCAGAGCTGCGTTTTCAGGTTCTAAATGTCAGTCATCTGCATGTGGGAGAAGACAATCCGAGCCTGAAGTCTGAGATCAAGTCTGAGCTCTAGTCCTGGAGACGGGGTGTCTGTTTCTGTTATTATGATTAAAACATTGGCCTTTGAAGTATTGGGCATATCCAGAGGTATGGGAGTCTCAGGGAAAAAGTAGGTCTCTGTCAGAAATTTAAGTTTTGAACATCAACTTACCCTAGAGTGTTTGTTCTGTTCGTGGGATTTTCCTGTTTGTTTGGTTTTTTAATTTTTTATTTTTTCTGGGCTATCCTTTTCAAATTAATGATTTTTGACCATTATTTCAATTTTCAAGTTAGACATGTAAGATGCTTTGTCCTTTTTTTTTTTTTTTTTTTTTTTTTTTTTTTTTTTTCTTTTATATCACTTTCCTTAGGACTGTGGCCTAGGTTTGGGCCACAACTTTTGAGATGTGTTATTTTTTACACTGCAACTGTGAGAGAAGGGAATTTCTACTGCACTACCCGTGGTCTGGAAAATCAGGATTTCATTTACTTCTCTGTCATAAGTTATCTTAAGATCTTTTATATCTTAAGATTAAGCATCTTAAGATATAAAAAGATTTTTTAGTAATATGCATAGGAATTGAAAGGTGCAAGACAGTAATTTGAGAAAGACCTTCTCAAGTACCAAGAGGAGTATAACTCAATATACCTTTTTGGATATTCATCCAATTTCATCCCATTTCCTGTGAAATCTTGAGTAATTTGCTCAAATCTCTATGTGTATAATGATATTTAATGAGTATTTCAACCTACTTATGTGGCACTGTAAAACAGTTGTATGTGCTACATACCAACAAAAATATATTTTAAAAATTACCTATATTTTCCCTTTAGTTAGACAATTGCAAAATTGCACGTTTTGCCAGAGAATTTGTGTTTCATACTGTTAGTGAATTTTGAGGGTTGATGACCACATAAATTTTTTACCCTAACAGTGAGAGGGTTGGTGCCATGTATTTTACTGCATTGACGCCATGTATTTTAATTGTTTTTTATTCAGTTTGTTGTGAAAAAATATAGGTCTTAGCTTCTAGATTGTTTTAAATGCATTTGGTTTTCTGCTAAGACAATGCTTCTAGATAAATGATTATGGTTATTAGTGTCTAAACTATTGATTAAACAGCACAACAAATTCTCATATTAAAACATTGTGTGTGTATGTATGTATGTATATATATATATATATATATATATATGTGTGTCTCCTTTAATTGTGTAGTTTAAATTATTTTGTTTTGGTAATTCCAGAAGGTGCTCTATACATTCCTATGTGTCCATATACAGTCTTAACTTCATACTATGTAGTACGACTTAAATGAACTGATAAATATTAAGACAAATAAATGAGTTTAAATTCTCTGAGTAACTGAATTGTATTGAACTGCAGGCATTGTGAAAGTTTTAGCTGAACTTAGTCTCATCAATAAGTCTGCAATCCTTTCCTAAGAAGCTTTGTCTCTGAAACTCTCTTGGGGTTTACCAAATGAATTTAAAGCAATACAGATACCTTCCAAATCCCAAAACAGAACTCACAAGTATATCAAATAAGCTGGAAAAAAATCTGCAAATAGGAAAAGGCAATTCTTGTTGAATTAATGAATACTGAAAATACTTGAATTCTCTGTTTGCTTTTAGCCTGACTTGATAAAAATCTCTGAAAAAGTAACTTTGCAAAGGAAGTAGAAATTGGCTTGGCCAGTGTGAGATATTGGCCAACTACAATAAATTAAGAGATATATTTACTAGGTAAAAAAAAAAAAAAATAAAAGGTACCTAACTGTGAAATAAAGGGCTTCAACCTGGAAGCACACAGTATGGTCCAACAAAATCCAAGTAAAATTAAAAATCCCCAGTTTAAGGTGCATATACGTCTCTGATTCTTTAACTGAAAACTAGTTCACCACTTTCCTTATTGCAACTGCATATAACTTATTAAAGAAAAATGTGAAATAAAGTTCAAAAATTCAGTTCTCAGAAATGTAGGGTTGGGAAGCAGAATCTAAAGCCATATTTAATAGTATGTAAAAGCATAATGAACATGTTTCATCATTGAATTCTAAACACTTGTCTTGGTTTAGGGCAAATTTGGGAGGAAATCTCCAAAGGGGGTTCCTCTGGAAAGCAAACCCAAACAGCCCCTCCCCCCAGCCAGTCCAGAAAAAACTTCCTCAGAGAAAAGTGGAAAAAACTATTTATTTAACAAACAAAATACCTACAAGCACAAAGAATGGATACTATGAAAATATAAAATGAACAGTGAAGCAATAAAACCTCTCGCCGCTCCGAAGAGAGATGGCAAACTGAGAAAAGTTCGTGCCGTGGGTGCGGCTCAGCTCACTCAGTCTGTTGTCAGTCCCAGCCCCTCCGGAGGTCCGGGCCCGGTGGGCCGCAGCTGCGAGCCTTCGGTGCTCCTCTGGGTTTGTCAGTCCAGAGCAGATTTAAACAGTCCCAAGAAGAAAAGGGAAAAAAAACAGTCCAGGGAACTTTTCTGCCTCAGCTAGCTAAAACTAACTAAAAGCAAAAAGATTTCTGTCCCACCGCTGTTTGTGCCTCTGACAAACAGGAGTCCAGACAAGAGAATGTGTGGGATTCCGGCAGTTTCTCAAACAAACTCCACGCGTCTTCTCTCCCTGGTTCACACTCAGAATCAGTCTTAAAGGTACAGAACTCAATATACAGCACAAACAGAATGGACAATTGGGGATAC
>VZUI01098214.1:0-14101 GCA_013401135.1 Cettia cetti | reverse complement strand
CCCAGTAACATCCAGTGTCCCAGCAATCCCAGCAGAATCCAGTGTCCCAGCAATCCCAGTAACATCCAGTGTCCCAGCAATCCCAGTAGCATCCAGTGTCCCAGCAATCCCAGTAACATCCAGTGTCCCAGCAATCCCAGCAGAATCCAGTGTCCCAGCAATCCCAGTAACATCCAGTGTCCCAGCAATCCCAGTAGCATCCAGTGTCCCAGCAATCCCAGTAACATCCAGTGTCCCAGCAATCCCAGCAGAATCCAGTGTCCCAGCAATCCCAGTAACATCCAGTGTCCCAGTAATCCCAGCAGAATCCAGTGTCCCAGTAATCCCAGTAACATCCAGTGTCCCAGTAATCCCAGTAACATCCAGTGTCCCAGCAATCCCAGTAACATCCAGTGTCCCAGTAACCCCAGCAGAATCCAAGCTTGCATGGGCTGTGGCGACCCTGTGGATTTGGGGTGGGAGGCTGGGCAGGGGATGGGATGTGGGAAGGGGCCAGAAGGAAATCCCAAATTTCCCCTCTGATGTGTCCCTAAAATGTCACGCCCCGATAGCCCCCAAGGGTGCTGGTGACCCTCGGGTGAACCCTCCGGGTGTGTGGGAGCCTAATCCTGAGCCAGGAGCACTCCAAGGGTGCAGACGCCCCCGGGCACCCGGGCAAGCCTTTTCTGGGAGGCACCGCAGCGTTTCTGGTCAGCTGGGCCTCCGGTGTCCTCGGGAAGGGGCTGGGCCGGGCCGGGCCCCTCCCCGGGCCGTCAGATCCCGCGGGCAGCAGAGCGAGCTCTCCCCGCACCGCTGGCCATGGATGATGCCGGAGGCCCTGATTAATTCCCCTCAGGAAATCATCAATAATTGATGCTGAGCCTGGAAGCTCTGCAGAGGCACCGCTCCAGCCTTGGCCTCTGCTCCTCCAGCCAGCGCGGCCAGGGAGGTGGGAGGGTTGGGACACACCCCAGAGCCACCCCAGAGCCACCCCACAGTGACCCCAGAGCCACCCCACAGTGACCCCACAGCCACCCCACAGTGACCCCAGAGCCACCCCACAGTGACCCCACAGCCACCCCACAGCCACCCCACAGTGACCCCAGAGCCACCCCACAGTGACCCCACAGCCACCCCACAGCCATCCTACAGTGATCCCACAGCCACCCCACAGTGACCCCACAGCCACCCCACAGCCATCCTACAGTGATCCCACAGCCATCCTACAGTGACTCTGCAGTGACCTCACAGCCACCCCACAGTGACCCCACAGTGACCCCACAGTGACCCCACAGCCACCCCACAGTGACCCCACAGCCACCCCACAGCCACCCCACAGCCACCCCACAGCCACCCCACAGTGACACCACAGAGACCCCACAGCTGCTCTCGGCTGTGCTGGGGCTGGGCTCATGTGCAGGAGCAGTGACACCCCAAATCCCAGGGGATGGGGACACCCCTGACCCCGTGCCACAGCACCCTGGGGTGCTGCCACCCCCCAGCCCGTGCCCACCCCAGGAGGGGAAAGCACAGCAGGGCTGGGGCCTTGACACAGGCATCAAGCCCAGGAACAGATCAGGATCAACCCGGGGTTAAACCAGAGCCAGGAACTGGATCAGGACCAAGGCAGGGTTAAACCAGAGCCAGGAACTGGATCAGGACCAAGGCAGGGTTAAACCAGAGCCAGGAACTGGACCAGGACCAAGGCAGGGTTAAACCAGAGCCAGGAACTGGACCAGGACCAAGGCAGGGTTAAACCAGGGCAGCCATGGACCAGAGCAGGACCAGGCTGGGAACCAGCCCAGGGAAATCAGTGCCAGGATTGGGAGCAAACCAGGGGCCTTGGGGACCAAACCAGGACATCCAGGGACCAGAGCAGGACCAGGCTGGGAACCAGGCCAGGGCACTTGGGGGCTGGATCAGGATCAAGCCTGGGATTAGGCCAGGGTGGTCAGGCAGCAGCTCAGCACCCAGCCAAGGAGCAGGGCAGGGTGCTCAGGGACTGGGTCAGGAGCAGGGCAGGGTGCTCAGGGTCTGGGTCAGGAGCAGGGCAGGGTGCTCAGGGTCTGGGTCAGGAGCAGGGCAGGGTGCTCAGGGTCTGGGTCAGGAGCAGGGCAGGGTGCTCAGGGTCTGGGTCAGGAGCAGGGCAGGGTGCTCAGGGTCTGGGTCAGGAGCAGGGCAGGGTGCTCAGGGTCTGGGTCAGGAGCAGGGCAGGGTGCTCAGGGTCTGGGTCAGGAGCAGGGCAGGGTGCTCAGGGTCTGGGTCAGGAGCAGGGCAGGGTGCTCAGGGTCTGGGTCAGGAGCAGGGCAGGGTGCTCAGGTACACAATCAGGACCAAGGCAGGATACTCGGGGACTCAGCTGGGATGAAGGCAGGGATGAAGGCAGGATGAAGGCAGGATGATCAGGGGCTGTCCCGGGACCGAGCCCGTGCACCTGCGTGTGCAGCCCGGGCCGGGGCAGGAGCAGCGCAGGTGCCCGGGCCGGGCCGCACCGCATCCCCCGGGGAGGCTGCTCCGGGTGGTCCCGGCCGGGAGCTGCCAGGGCCAGGGGCTGCAGCTGTGGGGACAGGGGGGTCTGGGCTCGGGGGGCTCCGCGGCAGCGGGCCCGCCGTGTTCGTGGGGAGACAGGCAGAGGGAGCTGTGCGGAGGAACGGGCAGCGAGGCAGCCCCGGCTCCGGCTGCAGGGGAGGAGGCGGCCGCCGCCGCTCGCCCTCCGCCTTTCTCCATCGCTGCATCTCCCCTCTCTCCCAGCTCGCCATGCCGAGCCCGCGCTGAGCCCCCAGCGCCCCGGGGAGCCGCCATCCCCAGGGTGCCCAGAACCGCCACCCTCCCAGCACCCCGCCGGGGCCTTCAGCCTCGCCTTCCTTCCTTCCTTCCTCCTCCTCCTCCGCCTCCTCCTCCTCCCCCCACCCCGCAGCCACCACCCTCCCACCCTCGCTCCCTCCCTCCCTCCCCAGGGCCTGCCTGGCATGGAGGTGCTGGCCGCAGGGAGCCGGATGCTTCCCGCGGGCTGCATCCCTCCTGCCCCGCATCCCCGTGCCCGCATCCCCCGTGCCCCGCATCCCCCCGCCCCGGCACAGCCCTGAGCCGCTGGCAGCCGCCTCCTTTGTGCGGCGGAGCGGCTGTGCGGGCTCCGTGCCCACCCCGCACCCCCCGGCTCGGGGGTGGCCCGCGGGCGAGCGGGAGAGATGCTGCCCTCGCCGGAGGAGCCCAGCGCGGGAGGTCGGCGGCCAGAAGCAGGTACGGGGCCGCAGGGGACGGGCAGGAGCGGGGATGCTGCCCCGGGAGGTGGTGGCTCGTCCCCAGGATGCTCCTCACCCAGGGCCCCCGGGAGCAGGGGGACGCAGCGGGGACAAAGCCGCTGCCAGGATGTGGGGACGGACCCGCCGCTCCCTGCTCCCCGGGCTGGAGGGGGACAAAAAATGCCTCCGGATTCTCATGCCCACCTCCCCCGAGCCCCCCGTGCCTCAGCCCCAGCCGTCCTCGCCCAGCACGGGGCTCCCACCCCGCCGGAGCGCCGGGGGAGGATGGGGAACCAGCGGCGCGGGCAGCATCCTCCACCCCGGCATCAACCTCCACCCCGGCAGCATCCCCCAGCGCCCCTCTTCTCCATGCCCCCCTCCCCTCTTCACCCAGGCAGGGGAGCTGCCTGCCGGGAACATATTTTGGGGCGGTGGGTGGGCAGCAAACACGCTGAACAATGCGAAGGAAGGCTCCATGATGGCTGGCAGGTAGCGGTGCCGGAGCAGCGCGGGGATGCTGCAATCGCGGCGCTCGGCAGCGCTTCCCGGCTCCGGATGCCTGTGGGTTTATTAGCGTGGCCGCCGTAGTAATGACTCCTGCAATAATTCCCTCGAATCCTGCTCGTTGCCGTGGAGATGGCAGCGGGGAGAGGTTTTGCGGCCGGGGTAGGACCTGCCCAGGACACGGAGCGGGCTCCGTGCGCTTCCCGAGCCACCTGGGCCGGATCCTGCCTTGGATTTTGGCCGGGAAATTCGGGCTGAGGCTGCTGGGGTGCCCCGGGAGACGCGGGCAGGGATCCAGGCCTGAGGCAGCAGGGCGCGATTCCCCATCCCTGCGCTGGAAAAGCGCTTTCTCATCGCCCCGGCAGCGGCCGAAGTTGCCGGACGCGCTTTGTGCTCGCCGGGGTTCGGGTTCCGGCGGCGCCGAGCCGGTGGTCGCCCAGCTGGGGTTCATGCGGGGGGGTGCGTTCGGTGACGGCCCCAAAACGCGGCCGAGCGGGTCACGAACACTCCCGGCTCATCTTGGCTTTATTTCCGGCGTGCATTTCTTGCCTTTGCTTGCTGATTTTTCCCTTAAAAGATGGTTTCCCAGCCTCGTGGCCTGGTTGTTCCTCTGGGGGGACGCTGAGGCAGCAGGGATGCTGCCCTGGCCACCAGCAGGGATGGGCGGAGGTTCCGTGGCAGTTCAGGGCTCCCCAACTGGTGGTTATGGGATGCAGGAGGGCTCCGAGGGCTTTCAGGGAAGAGGCGTTTGTGGGGTGTTGCAGACGGATGGGCAGGGCATACTCCCACCCCTGGGTGCCCTCGGTGTTCTGGGGTAAAAGCATGGCAGTTTTCATCTTGGAATGACAAAAGAGTGGAAAATGAAAATATGGTGCCCTGGGGTGTGTTTGTGCCCCCCAGGCTGGAGGGGGCCGTGGCAGCCTCCTGGGCTGGATTTTCACTGCTTAGCCCCTTTCACAAGGGTGGCTTCCCCACTGATGTCGTGGGGGATTTTGTGAGTGGGGGAGGAACCAGGTCCCACAGGGACCCTCACCCTCCCAGGCAGGAGAGGCCACCGTGTCCCCTGCACTGCACAGCCGGGGGGCTCAGGGATGGATGAGAACTCTGGGGGTGAATCCCATTCCAGGGATTTGCTTGGAGAGGGTGCAGGATCCCAGCACCTGCTGCTGGTGCGGGACACAGGGATGACCCTGGGCCTTGGAGACCCTGATGCTGCAGGGGCTCACTGGCTGGTGGTTGGGCAGGAGAGCCAAAGGGTCACCTCTGCCACCTCCTGTGACCAGCTCAGGGTGGACGGAGCGAGATTCCCAGGGGTTGTGCAGCTTCCTGATGGCTATGATCCCCCCAGATGGTTGTGAGCCTTCCCAAGGGCTGGGAGACCTCACCAGCCATTATGGATCTTCCCAAGGGTTCATAGAACCACAGAAACACTCAGGTTGGAAAATACCTCCAAGATCATCGAGTCCAGGAGCTGTGGAAGCTTCCCAAAAGCTGTGGAGCTTCCCAAGGGCTGTGGAGCTTCCCAAGGGCTGTGGAGCTTCCCAAGAGCTGTGGGTCTTTACAAGGGTTGTGGAAGTTCCCGAGGGCTGTGGAGCTTCCCAACAGCTGTGGGTCTTCCCAAGGGCTGTGGAGCTTCCCAAGGGCTGTGGAAGTTCCCAGTGGTTCTGGAGCTTCCCAGGGCCCTGCACATTCCCAGGGCTCTGCACCTTCTTTAGCACCGTGTGCCCTCCCAAGGGATGTGTGCGAGTGGGAGGAACACGGAGGGTGGCATGGAAGCACGGAGGGGGCCCAGCAGGCCCAAGGAGGGGTTTCTGGGGACCCCCTCCCCAGCCCCGTATCCCTGACCCCCCTCTCTTGCAGCGCCCGGCGCCGCTGGATGCTGACCCCCCCCCAGGATTGCCGGAGCCGCCCGGTGCCGAGGCGGGCTGTCCCCAGGCCATGTCCCGGCGGGGCCGCCGCCCCTGTGCCCGGAGCCCCCGGGCAGTCCCGGCTCAGCCCCGCGGGCTCCGCGCCGCGCCATGAGCGGGGCCCCGCGGGGCCGGGGCGGCAGAGCTGAGGGATGGCCTCGCTGGACCTGCCCTACCGCTGCCCGCGCTGCGGGGAGCACAAGCGCTTCCGCAGCCTGTCCTCGCTGCGCGCACACCTGGAGTACAACCACACCTACGAGACCCTCTACGTGCTCTCCAAGACCAACAGCATCTGCGACGCCGCCGTCTTCCCGCTGGCCGCCGACGGGGCCCTGCTGACCCCCGCCCGCAGGGACTACTTTGAGAGCACCTCCTTCCAGGGCAAGGACCAGCGCTTCTCCTGCGACCTGGTCCCCGCCGAGGAGCTGGAGCCCGCCCCGTCCTCGTCGCCCTCGCCCCGCTACGTGCACGAGATCGAGATCCCGCTGAGCGAGATCTTCACCCGCGGCAAGGCCGTGGCGCCCGCGCCCGCCCCGCCCGCCGCCATGGACGCGGCCTACGAGGAGGGCCTGGCCCGCCTCAAGATCCGCGCCTTCGAGAAGCTGGAGGTGGACAAGAGGCTGGAGAAGCTGACCGAGGAGGTGGAGCAGAAGATCGCCTCGCAGGTGGGCCGGCTCCAGGTGGAGCTGGACCGCAAGAGCTCGGAGCTGGAGAAGGCCAAGCAGGAGAGCCTGCGGCTGAGCCGCGAGAAGCAGGAGCTGGAGGACCGGGCGTCGGAGCTGTCCCGCCAGGTGGACGTCAGCGTGGAGATGCTGGCGTCCCTCAAGCAGGACCTGGTGCAGAAGGAGCAGGAGCTCACCCGGAAGCAGCAGTGAGTCCCTTGTCCCTGTCTCCAGAGACTCCTGGAGCAGCTGTGGCTGCCCCGTCCCTGCAGGGGCTCGAGGCCAGCTTGGGCAGGGTTTGGAGCAGTGGGGAATAGTGGAAGGTGTCCCTGCCCAGGGTAGGGGTGGAATGAGATGAGCTTTGGGGTCTCTTCCAATCCAAACGATTCTGTAAGTCCAGATGTGCCCAGTACCACCACCAAGCCCTCGGGGCCAGGGCTCAGGCACAGCCCCTCGCTGATGCCCACCAGCATCATCCCCCATCAGCCTCTGCCTCTTCTCCCACCCACCCAGTGCCCACACAGACCTGGGCCTGTCTGTCCGTGGCTGGGTCCTGACAAGCCAGACCTTGTCCCAGAGCCACCAGTGCCCCCAGGACATGGCCAGGCTGGGGAGCACCGACTCACAGACTGGTCTGGGTTGAAGGAGCCTTGAATCCCACCTCATTGCCACTCCCATGGCAAATTCCAGGTTTTTCTCCCAGAGGGAGGGTGGGGCAGCCCAAGCAGCACTGGCTCCATTTGCTGTTCAGCCTGTGACACTGCCATCCTCATTTCCACCCCATATCCCTGCTCAGCACCCCTGCTCGCCCCAACCCTGCTCCTGAGAGTCCCTCCAGGCCAGTTCTGCCCCTTGGTGCTGTCCAAGCAAACCAGCCCTCACCCCTCGGGAGTTTGGGCAAATCTGGAGGGGCCCAGCATGTCAGGGAGGAGGTCATGGGGGACAGGCATGGCTGGGCTGGGAGCACTGCTGGCATTCCTGGAGGAATTGTTTGGGTTTCCATCATCCTCTGCACATTTGTGACTGACTTTGACTCCAAAATAATGACCTGGCTCAGAAACAGGGCTCCCAGGACAGGGGAACGTCCTGGCTGAGGAGGGGGGTGACCCTGGGGCTGCATAAGGACACCCCCAGGTTTGGGGGCACCTTTGTGGGACAGGCCATGAGGGGTTTGGAGGCTGCCTCGTGGCTGTCGTCCTGGGGCACCCTGGGGTCTGTGGTGAGGGAATTAAGGACTCCAGTGTGGGTGAGTCTGGAGCAGGGCCTGGAGACAGCTGGACAGGGGGGCAAATGTCTCTTGGTAGAGCTTGGACAACGTTACCACCTAAAACCCTGGGTTTGTGCCCCAAAACTCTCTCCTGGATCTCCCATTCCTCAGAGAAACCCTCCTGCCCCTCGACTGTCCTCGTCAGCCCCCGAATTCCCCCACCCCAAGGGACAAAATCCCCTGTGAGGTCGCAGGGAGAGCCTGGGCAGCGCCGGTGTGAGAGGAGCCTTCCCCTGGGTGTGGGAAAGCCACCAGCAATCATTTTAATGGGCAGAGCCTTCCCTGCAAACATTGTGGGGACATTTCCCAGCCCTGCCAGCTCCAAGGCACCACAAAGCCGCTGTCCTGGGAGACCTTTGGCTCCTGGGCTCCCTTTCCTCTGCCAGGAGTGTTTTTCCACCCAGCCCATGGGAATGAGAGAGGTGGGTGATAACCATCAGCATCACCTTACAGCTGCTGCCCAGCTCCACATTTGCCTTCCAAATCCCCTGGGGCCCCTTCCAGAAGCATCCCAGAGCTCCCAGGCTCAGCCTGCAAGCGGCAGGTTGGGGAGAAATTAATTGGTAATTAATTGGTAATTAATTGGTAATTGATAGCCAGCAGTGGGAATTATGTCACTAAGGGCTGCCCCCTCCTGTTCCTTTGTGCTTCTGAGCAGATCATTGTGTGCAGGTGTGCAAGGTCAGGTGTGCTCCATCACTTTGGTGTGCAGGTGTGCACAGTCAGGTGTGCTCCATCACCTTTGGTGTGCAAGGTCAGGTGTGCTCCATCACCTTTGGTGTGCAGGTGTGCAAGGTCAGGTGTGCTCCATCACCTTTGGTGTGCAGGTGTGCACAGTCAGGGCTCAGGTGTGTGTGGTTGGGTCCTGTGGTCAGGTTGGTGTGTCTGGGTGTGCATGGTCTGGTGTTCGGTCAGGTGTGCCCCAGACAGGGGTGCAAAGCTGTTTGTGCATCTTCAGGGGTTCCTGGATGTTGTGAGGAGGTGTGAGCAGCTCTGTGTGTGTGTGTGCAGCGCCAGCTGTGCGGTGTGAGCAGCTGTGCCTGGGGTGTGTTCACGTGGGTGCTCGTGGAGTCATTGAATTGTTTGGGTGGGAAGGGACCCTAAAGCCCACCCAGTGCCACCCCTGCCATGGCAGGGACACCTCCCACTGTCCCAGGCTGCTCCCAGCCCCATCCAACCAGGCCTTGGGCACTGCCAGGGGTCCAGGGGCAGCCACAGCTGCTCTGGGCACCCTGTGCCACCCTGCCCACCCTGTGACACTGCCTGTGCCTGTGTGTGCCCAGCTGTGTGTGCCCAGCTGTGTGTGCCCAGCTCTGTGTGTGCTCTGTGTGTGTGTCTGTATGTGTGTGTGTGCTCAGTGTGTGTGTACTCTGTCTGTGCTCTGTGTGTGTGCTCTGTGTGTGCTGTGTGTGTGTGTGCTCTGTGTGTGCTCAGTGTGTGTGTGCACACCTCTGTGTGTGTGCTCTGTGTGTGTGCTCTGTGTGTGCTCTGTGTTTGCTCTGTGTGTGCTGTGTGTGTGTGTGTGCTCAGTGTGTGTGTGTGCTCTGTGTGTGTGTGTGCTCTGTGTGTGCTCAGTGTGTGTGTGTGTGCTGTGTGTGTGTGTGTGCTCTGTGTGTGTGTGTGTTTGTGTGTTCTGTGTGTGTGTGCTCTGTGTGTGTGCTCTGTGTGTGCTCTGTGTTTGCTCTGTCTGTGCTCTGTGTGTGTGTGTGTTTGTGTGTTCTGTGTGTGTGTGCTCTGTGTGTGCTCAGTGTGTGTGTGTGCACACCTGGCTGTTGATGGAGCACATTCCCGTGCCGGGGTGTGGTGGCCCCGTGTTTTGGGCCGTGTGTCCTCTCCGGGGTGTCTGTGCCCTGTCCCTTGTGCGTCCCTGGTTTTGGGGAGCGGGTGAGCACGGTGGGGGTGGGTGCTGGGGTGGGGTCAGCTAGGGCCACGGAGCCGCTGTCACACGGCCCCCCAGGGCTGCCCTTCCGCAGGCTCAGAGCTCCCGAGCACCCGCTAATTAATGTGCTAATGAGGGAGCCGGGGCCCTGCAACCACCGGGCTGAGCGGCGATTGCGGCTGAGCAGGGTTTAAGGGTGACGCTGCCATCCTCCTCCCCCACCTGTCACACCATCATCATCCTCATCCCTCTGCTCCATCGTGCCCAGGAACCCGATTCCACTCCTGGGGGTGACGGATGAGGTGCTGGGGATGTCACCTCACCCCCAAACCAAGGTGGCAACACCCCCCTGCCTGCCGGGAGCGTCCCTCCGTCGCTGTCCTGCCCCAGCCCGTCCCCGGGGCCACCCGGGCGGGCACAGCCCGGGATCAGGCTGCGGATGGGACAATCCGGGCGTGCCGAGCACCCCTGAGGCCGCTCCCAGCGGGGACACGGGCATGGCGGCGCGGAGGGGACGGGTGGGGAAGCGCGGGGGTGTCACCGCGGGTCCCTCTGCCAGGGAGGTGCTGCAGATCGACCAGTTCCTGAAGGAGACGGCGGCACGCGAGGCCAACGCCAAGGTGCGGCTGCAGCACTTCATCGAGGAGCTGCTGGACCGCGCCGACCGCGCCGAGAAGCAGCTCCAGATCATCAGCAGCAGCTGCGGCACCACCCCCAACGGCAGCCTGGGACGCTGCGGCACCCCGGCCAGCAAGGCCATCGCCCGAGCGGTACCTCTGCGGGCACAGGCACGGGCACGGCTTCGGGAGCGCGCCCGGGGCTGCGGGAACTCGCCTCCTCCTTCGGGAACGCGCCCGGGGCTCTCCTCTGCCCGGGGCCGGGTGGGGGTTGCAGGGACCCGTCTCCTTCCCGTGGGGAATGGCTAATCCTGGCTGGGGGCCCCACAGAGCGGTCGTTCCCCGGTGGGTGGGTGGGTGGGTGGGTGCTCCCGGGGCGCTGGGCGGTGCTGGGGATGCCGTTCTGCACCCCCCGGGGAAGGGTGTCCCCCCAAAGGCAGCTGGCGCTGCTGGGTTCCAGGGGGCCCCTCCCCGGCTGCACACGTCGGTTGTGCCACCCTGGCTCCTCCTGTCCCCTGTCCCTGCAGAGAGAGCGGCACCCGGGGCCGGGGGTGGCCGCGCACGGTCCCTACGGCGTGTGCAACCAGCGCTCCTCCTCCAGCACCGGGTGAGTGCCCGGCCCTGCCCCGCCGGGCCTCGAACGGGGCCAGGACGGGAAGGGGACGCGCTCCCCGGCCGGCCCTGAGCTCGGACCCCCCCCGTCCCCAGGGCCTCGAGCCGGGCCAAGGCCGTGTCGCAGAGCTCGGGCTGCTACGACAGCGACAGCGCGGAGCCGTGCCCCGCGGACGAGGCTGCCGAGGGAGCCCCGTACGCGGCGCGGGGCTCGGGGCTGCGCCGCCAGGCCATCCAGAACTGGCACCGCCGGCCCTACCGCAACAGCACCGAGGGCGAGGAGGGCGACGTGTCCGACGTGGGCTCCCGCACCACCGAGTCGGAGGCCGAGGGCTGGGAGCCGGAGGCGCCGGGATCCGCCGCGTCCCGCCCCGCCGGCAGCTGCCGCCTGACGGGTGAGAGCGCAGCGGCGTCCGCGGGGGGCGAAGGGTGGCACCGGGACGGAGCTTCCCTTACCCGCTCCCGTCCCCCTGCACCAGTGGCCACCGATGCCGGCTGCCCCGCGGCCAGGCCCGAGGGGGCCGGGGGCAAGGTGTGCCGGCTGGAGCGGGGCAGCCCGGGCCACTGCAGCGAGGTCATCAGCCCCGAGATCCTCAAGATGCGCGCGGCTCTCTTCTGCATCTTCACCTACCTGGACACCAAGACCCTGCTGCGCGCGGCCGAGGTGTGCAAGGACTGGAAGTTCGTGGCCCGGCACCCGGCCGTGTGGACTCGGGTGCTGCTGGAGAACGCCAGGGTCTCCTCCAAGGTACCGGGGAGGGGCTGGCCCCGCCGGGGCACCGCCCTTCTGCCATGGGGGAAAGCTGGGCCGGCATCTCCCGCTGGGCGGGCTGGTTGTGCCGCCGCGGCCACGGGGGGCACAGCCGGGCATTGCTCCGCTGCTGGGGGTGTTGCAGGTGAATGCTCGAGGACAGGAGCTCACACGTGCACAGGTTTTCATGGGATTTTGTGGTCACCCCCGTGATTTTGTGGTCACCCCCGAGATTCTGTGGTCACCCCCGTGATTTTGTGGTCACCCCCGTGATTTTGTGGTCACCCCCGTGATTTTGTGGTCACCCCCGTGATTTTGTGGTCACCCCCGAGATTTTGTGGTCACCCCCATCATTTTGTGACACGTGCTCTGCCATGCCCTGGTGTGTGCATCTTCACACGTTTCTGCCACGTGTGTGCCCAGCCAGGGGTGGGTGCTGTGGGCCACGCTGGGGTGTCCCTGGCAGTGACTGCCACCCCTGTGCCCAGTTCCTGGCCATGCTGTCCCAGTGGTGCACGCAGATGCATTCCCTCACCCTCCAAAACCTGAAGCCGCGCCAGCGGGGCAAGAAGGAGAGCAAGGAGGATTACATGAAGAGCACACGGTGAGTCCCCGTGTCCCTCTGTCCCCTGTCCCCTGTCCCACAGCCGGGGCTGCTGCAGCTCGGTGAGCCCCAGGGTCCCTTCCCCTGCCGGCCCCCGGTGCACAGCGGCTCCTGCTGTGGGATTTGGGTGCCCTGCAGCCGCGGCTGCCCGCGGGACGTATCCCCCTCCCGGGGCGGTGACAGGGGCCCGTGCCTGACGCTGGCGGTGCCGGCAGGGGCTGCCTGGAGGCGGGGCTGGAGTCGCTGCTGAAGGCCACGGGCAGCAACCTGCTGATCCTGCGCATCTCGCACTGCCCCAACGTGCTCACCGACCGCTCGCTCTGGCTGGCCAGCTGCTACTGCCGCGCCCTGCAGGCTGTCACCTACCGGTAAGGACGGTCACGGCTCCGGGACAGCGCTGGGAGCGCTCCCGGGGCGTGCCGCGCTCAGCCCCATCCCCGGCAGAGCACAGCCCGCCCGTCCCGGTGCAGGGGACTGCCTGTCCGTGTCCCCGGTGCCAGCTGTCCCTGCAGCTCCCGTCCCCTTCCAGGTCGTTCCCGTGCAGGTGTCTCACATCCAGCTCCGTTCCCATCATCCCCTTCCTCATCCCGTTCCCCATCCCATCCCGTTCCCCATCCCATCCCGTTCCCCATCCCATTCCCCATCCCATCCCATTCCCCATCCCATTCCCCATCCCATTCCCCATCCCATTCCCCATCCCATCCCGTTCCCCGTCTCATCCTGGCTGGAGGCATCACCAGGGATGGAGACAGGAAGGAGACTCCGCCCTGTGGGGAGGGTGAGGAGGTGCCCGGTGAGGGACGGTCCCAGCTCTCCCGGTGAGGGCACTCCTGGCAGTCTGCCCTGATGAAGGATTCAAGGAGAGAGGAGGCTCAGGGCCCCTCTCTCCTGGGAGGGAGGAACAGCTCTGCCGTGGGAGAGCCGAGATTCAGCTTGGAGGCCTCTCCTGAGCTCAGGCACACGGGGCTCTGATGACCCTGGAGGAGGTCACGGTCCTGGAGGGCGTCACTGGCCACTGCTCAGTTTTGGCCGCCTGTGGAGACTGTGGCTGCCTGAAGGCTTGGCCTTCCCCCCACCCTCCAGGGGGTGATCCTTGCCCTGCTGCACCTGCAGACACCTCAGCCTTGGTGTCCCTTCCACCTGCTGCTCACCCAGGCGGGGCAGGGAATCCTCCAGGTGGGAAAGCACATCCAGCCACTCCCCTGGCGTGGGCCCCAGGAGCTCTGACCCGGCTCTGACCCCCACCAGAGACAGGAGACAGCCCAGAGCTGCCAGGTTTAACCCCAGGCTGCTCCATCGGCTGTTCCGAGGGCAGCAGAGCCAGCCCAGGAGCTGCTGGCACACCCTGAGCTGTGTCTGTGACTCATCTCTGATCACCCTGCTGCTCCTGGCACCCTGCTCCAGCACAGATGTGTGAAGCGCTCCACATAACACCCAGCCTTATTTTTAGGCTTGCCTGAAGTTCTGAAGGGGGGCATTTAGGCTTGGGAAGTGCAGCCTGGGTCTCTGGGGTGGGAGAGCTCCTGCTCCTGGCTGTCCTGGCGTGGGTGGGACAGCCAGGGGACTGTTTGGGCTGGTGGCATCAGGATGTGGCACCTCTGTGGCCCCTCTCCTCGGAGCTGGGCTCCAGCCCAGTTCACAGTGAGCCCACACCTGCCCCAAGCCCTGCCCAGGTCCAGCAGCATCCCAGGAAGCCCCTCCAGAGACAGCCAGGAGCAGCCACAGCAACCCCCTGCAGTGAGACTGGGCCAGGAGCCACCCACAGACACGGTGACAGAGCCACTGGGCAGGGACACAGCCACAGAGCAGGGACACACACACAGGGACACACACACAGACACAGAGCAGGGACACAGACACAGGGACACACACACAGAGCAGGGACACAGACACAGGGACACACACACAGAGCAGGGACACACACACAGACACAGTGACAGCCACAGAGCAGGGACACACACACAGGGACACAGCCACAGGGACACAGCCACAGAGCAGGGACACACAGGGACACACACACAGACACAGAGCAGGGACACAGACACAGGGACACACACACAGAGCAGGGACACAGACA
>VZUI01098209.1:0-59959 GCA_013401135.1 Cettia cetti | reverse complement strand
TCCCTTCCCTTCCCTTCCCTTCCCTTCCCTTCCCTTCCCTTCCCTTCCCTTCCCTTCCCTTCCCTTCCCTTCCCATTGCTGAAAAGTTCTGTGATGATTACCAGAAAAACTGTCTTGAATTTTGTGAAGATTATCTACATAAGCAGCGCTAACACTATGGTACTAGTATTGAAAACTGCTCTGAGTGAACTTCTGGGTATAGGATTGAAATTCTTTCACATGTGCCCCTACTTTCATGTATCAAAAAAGATTTCTTTCAAAGCACTGCCAGCTTCACTGAAAAGCACTTCATGTTTACCATTATTTGTTCTTGTCAGGTAATTTTCATGTGCTCCTGAGGCAGAACTTAACCCAAGAAGTGAGATTCCATTGTGCATATCATTACCATTCCACAGCAGCAAAATGCCATCTTTTCATTCTTCTTTCACACCAAAGAGCTGTATTTCTGACAAGCTGAATTCCTATGGCTTATGTTGTCATTGACTACACCAAGAACAGCAGCCTTATTTTATTCATGTTTGTCAGGATATTTTTTGGGTAGTTTACATGACTTAGATACTTCTGTTTTCTTCATGGAACCCTCGAAGTAAAAATGGAAAATCATAAGGGTTTTTTATCCAATCTGTGATAAAATGGTAACCATGTAAAAGAAGGATAATTACCCACATTAAAAACAAGATCAATGCAATAATATCCTATATTAATTTTCTTGTAACATATTGCTGTAATTATGTGAGACCAAAACATTTCTTACTGAAGTCAACTTAAACATCCACACACAGAGACACAAAGTCTTTTGAATTTTCCTTTCAAAGGAGCAAGCTATTCAAAATTTTGAGCCCAGGTTGACTTTAGCGCTATGAGCGTCCCTTAAAATTTTTGGATAATTGGTAAAGAAAGCTACCTTTCAGTTTGTGATTGGTGGAGCTCTTTTGCAATCCATTCTACACTATCCTTGTTTTTTTTTCTACTCCAGCTTTTTTAGACTACGTAACACTGCTTGATTTCATCATCATGGAGCATCAAGTAAAACCTGGATAATATTTTTACCAGTTATTTTCTTTCTTTTATACTTGTTCTCTATCTCTTTTCTCTATCTCTTTTCTCTGTAAGAAAAACAACCAATAAGATAATTCTAAATCTGTTAAGTTGCTGATTTCATGGTTTTTTGGAATCTGCAGAGATTTCCACACACATTTCTATGAGTACTTATAATGATGGGAGACATTTTTCTTGGTTTGAAAGTTACACGTTTCAGTCCGAGTTTAATGAAATCAATTTCATGTTACCTAAAGCTTCTCAGTACAAGCCTGCTGAGTCTCCAGTTTCAGGACAACTATGGTTCCACAATTTGTTGGCTAAATCGTTCCCTCAGAAGCTGCAGGGGTTCCAGCAGTAGCCAATCCTTGCACCACTAAAATAAAGTCTTGAGGAGACAAAAGAAAAAGTGTCCCAGATGATAATTTTGATTCTTGTCCCCATTTGATGAAATAGAGCACAGCTGCACTCATCCAGTGACAATTTCAGCTCAGACATGTTGTGCTTTTGCAGCACCAATGGGAGTGCACCTTCCCTGATTGTGTCTGTTGGTTGGTACTCAGCCAGTATGTGCTGATAGAAACCTTGGCTGGGAAGGCTCATGTCAGACTGTGGCAAGCAAGGAGGCAACACACAAGCAGAAACCACAAAAGGAGAACTCAGCTGGAGCCCTGGTTTTCTGTTCTGCATTCTTAATACCACATGTTGTTTGTCCTTAACTCTAAAGTTGCCGTGTCAATTGCTTTGGTCTTTGTTGTTGGTAATTACTGGATTATACAGGAGGAATTATAGAAGCATCTTAAAGCTAGTTAAAGTTACACTTACTGAATGGGAAAATGCTGATGTGATTGCAGATCCTGTACTTGCTGAAGTATATCATTAGCATTCATTTTGGTAACAACAAGGGCTGCACTTGTCCAGTGCAAGTACCTATATTTATTCCTTGCTATGAAAGTATCAAGCCAGAAATTTCCTTTAGCTTAGTGTTTGTCTACAGTTTCCAAACTGATTTAGACTCTGAAATTCAGACTTTACAAGGAATTTAAGTCTTCATGCATTTGACTACCTACTTTTGGCAGCCATGTTCATACATTGTTCAGAGTTTACCATAACCTCTCTGCAGAAAAAATATTTAACAGTTGTAGGGTCATGTAACATCCTTTAAAACTAAAATATCTGTGACAGATACCCTAACACAGTCAGAATTATTAGTATCAACACTTAATTAAGGATCATGAGGCTTTTTTAACAGGTCAACTAATCTAACAAGTTGCTATTACAAATTGAAGCAATTTACACTTCCTTAATTTGACAGAATTAGGCAGATTTTTTTCAGAAAATACTTACTACCTGCTCAATTTATTTTTTTTTATTTTAAAGATTTACAGCTGTTGTAATTTTAATTTGCATATCCATGGTATGTAAAGTTCACAATTACTTTTCATGCTGATGCATCAGTGTAGATGTTTTCTCATTTCATAAAGCGTACATGTGTGACTAGATTTAGTTCAGTAGTTCTATAAAGCCAATTCCATTGAGTTGATTATTTATCTAAACGAAGCATGGCTTTAAAATAATCATAATCATGTGATTCATGATAACTTAGTGAAAAAAAATGGGCAAAATTTTTACCTAATGGGGTTCAGAGAATTTCTGCTACTTTTCTGACTAGCTTTTGTTTTTATCTTTTACCCTTTTATCTTTTTTGTTTTTATCTTTAAGAACAGCTTACTTTGTAGGGTCTAATGAACAATCAAGGAAATAATGCCTACAATATTTTTTCCCCACATTCTGTTTAGGGGCAGTTTTAAAAGACACCTGGGAAAAGAAATATAAGTCCTCAGGTAATTTAAAGCAATATGTTTATATGACTGTGGCATTTGTAAAAGTTGAAACTACATGGGGAATGCTGTATCTTCTATCTAACAACAACAACAACAGAGTATATTTTTCCTACCTGATTGAAATTAAATGCAGCAGCAAATGCTAGAATCTAAGTGGACTTAGATTCATCTTGCTAGTGATCTTCAGGTCTCTCAAATTCCTTAAGCAGCTTTAGGACAGGTGAAACTTGATGGTTTTGCTATGCAGAGATTTGTGAATATTTATTTCTTGTTGCATGCAGGAGAGTTAAAATGAACTACAAATATCAGTGTTCAGACTGCCATATGCTCAGTGTTTTCCCATGATAATGGCTCTGGTTCTCCTCAAACTTCCAGAAACCTTGTCTCTCTTTAGAATATGCAGAAAGACTGTATGTTAAAATTCAGTCTCTGCCCACTAGCACTCCAGAAACACGAGCCTTCTATAAAAGAGATTACCCCATACTTGTTCCTACACAGAAAACAGTAGTTGACTTGCTGTCAGTTGTGTTTTGATAATGGTTAGTGACATTATTTAGGACATGGGAGATGGAGAACTAATGTCATTTTCAGCCTGGGGATATTTTAATGTACCTCTCCTCTTTGTGACAATTTTGTAATCGTCCATTGACAAAGCAGGGTGGGTGAGATGTGGGGATACTGAGTTACCACAGAACCAATGGGCAGAAAAAACAGGTTACTCTACTCTCACTGTGTAAAACTCAACCAAGTTATTTTACAGCACTGAATCAGCTGAATGTATAAGTAAACAGAGACATAAAAAAGAAATTTTGTGACTGTTGTGGCAATGCAACAAAACCAGCTTACAATAATTACCTGTTTGTATAATTCCCATAAAATATTGATATTATTTACACATCCAAAGCATCTAGCAGCTTTGTATATTAGGCCTTCATCAACATAACACGGCAAGTTTAAATATGGTAATTGTTTAAGTATTTTGTTGCATTAAGAGCTGTATAGCATCTGTTTCCCATCAGACATGGTAGTTAGACGAAGAAAGTATTTTACAAAAACTTAAAAATTTGTTGTCTCTTTATGCTTGTGAAATTAGAACAGAATCATCATCCTCAGTTGTAAATGGAAAAGCTTAACAAACTATTTTTTCAAGTAGTTTATGCAGTTACAGTGGCTGTTTGAAGTTAGGATCTTCTGACTGCAGAATCAGTGTGTTTTCCTCAGCAGCACAGAATGGTCCTGCAGTTATTTTTATCTGTAGAGAGTTCTTATATTCAAAATCTCACCCATTATTTTTATTGTATTTAACATTCTAGAATATCCTTCTGCCTAAGCACCTTTCTCAGTAACACAATCTAGTTCTGCCTGTGCCATTAGTGCAGGAGTATGAAAGGATGGCAATGCTCCAAACTTTAATATCTGAAGTGTAGTATAATTCCTGCCATAAATTGGAATATACACAGTCAGTTAACTAAATTTTGTATTGTAGTGGCCTGTGAAATATCATGCTGTCTTGCAAAGTTGTCTCAATTCTTCTTGTACCCTCATGGACTCCAGCAAATGGAGCAGCCACAGGATTTTTTATTTTTTAAAGCAGTTATACCATCTTTAATTTTAGGGGATTACCAGCATTTGCCTGCTTTGGTCTGAGCAAGAAATCAATGTCACTGCCTATGGAGTACTCTAAATTTTATAATAAAGTGAAATTACGAGTCAAAAACTGTAATACACATGCATGTAGAGAATACTGGTCCCTTTCAACTCAGGTTCACAAACAAATTGGCTATCAGTCACAGACACTATGGCTTTATTGAGTTTTGGACAACTTTCATACCTATCATAAAAAATACCATCCTCATTTGTGCAAGATCATGATGTTATTTGCCTCACATGCCTTCAAAATTTACAAACAGAGAAGTACAATAATAAAAAATTTAAAATCTCTCTAGCCAAAAAAAAAGCTGTCAAAAAAGTCACTGACAGCTGTTTTTTATCAATCTTATCTGAATCATTGCAACACCTTCAGGCATCAGTTACAGATCCATGCTCCTTTCTCCTCAGTATTGTATACACATTAACTTAAGGCTGTACAAAGTGTCTTCCTGTTTCTCCATCTGATATTAATAATTTGAAGGAGGGTTTTTCTCTCTTTATTGGAGTCATGTAAACAGATCCCTGCCTCCATGAAGTGAGTGAATTTCTCAGTGGTAAAATGAATTAGATTAAAAGTTCAAGGCCTATAAGAGCATCACCACCAATCTGTGGCATAGAGCACTGCTGCTATATGTAGGGGGACACAGTCATATTAGTCTACTTGAGACAGGAAAATCCTGAGAACTCTTTCCTTTCCCCTCTTGTTTCAGCTTCTGTTACCTGATCACACACATATTAGGTTTGGGAGGATTTATGTTGGTAGCTTTTCTTTGGGCTAATTATTGTGTCAGAAGAGTCTGGCCCAGCAAAGATTTAGTCCAAGTCCTGCCTGTTAGATCCAGGTAATTACCTTGAGAACTAAACTTCAAATTCTACTTTTTTCCAGGTAACAGGTCAGTTCATTTGGTACTTGATTGCTTCTCTGCAGTTAAAAGGATTCTAGATAGAAACTGGCATTTAAAATAAATCTGGTCTCTGTAGTAGGTTATATCCTAGTCAAGTAGGGAATGGAAGAGGGGAATGGAAGAATATCTGAAAACACCAGGGCATTTAAATGAGGGAAAAAATTTAATGGGCTCTCTAAGAAGTTCAGTATTGTAATACACTTGTAGGCCTAAAATCGAGAGAGTTTTCCTAAGTCTGGGGATTTAATTAAGTCTGTTGTAGGCTTGAATAAAATATTTCTTGATCCTTATTTTCCTATGGTGGAAGAAAGAAAGAGTAATATTGACTGACCTCACAGGAGAGCATTCAAGATGAAAAAATACATGTTTATATTATGTTACATGTTCAAGCTTTGAATAGGTAAACTGATTTATTAGAATGAGAATAAGCAAAAGCCATGCAAAATGTGTAATTCTAGTACTGTATGTGCATATAGAGTTACTGTTTGATACATAAAGTATCCATGTTATTGAAATCTCAGATCTTTAAAAAGAAAATTAAGATATTTCAAGCTGGAGTATGACTCAGAACCCTGTCCTTAAGATGCTTTGTGCTGTCTGAAAGATCCACAAAGCAACAGGGGGGACAGATTTTATATGAGAAGCAGCAAAAATGCTGTCAAAAGCTAACATAAACAAATATAAAATATAGAGAAAAATAAATGTGTTTTGCCATTTTGTATGACTCAGTGATGCATTATGTTTAGTAGTGTCAACCATATGTGTTTAAGGCAAAAATATGATTGTATTTCAGCTGATGCTTTTTCTTGGATTTTACAATGTACCTGAATCCTGCACAGCTCTGTATTATTCACTAAGATAAAGGGTGACAGCAAATGAATTCAATGCATCAATAAATTACAATTCAATAAAGTTCTTTCAATGTATTTCCTGCTAAAGACAGTAAGAAGAAGATAATCAAGCTCCTTTCTGCTTTCCCTGTTTGTCTCTTTGGCCCTGTTTTAACACTTCATTTTTTTTCTAATGGTGTTAAAGGAGAGCTAGCAGGCAGTGTAGTACCATTTTTACTGTATTTTTCTGAGTCACTAAGTATCCTGAGAGATGATGGTATCTGAATTTGTCAGCTTGGCCCCCTCCTTGCATCTGACATAGTTTCAGTGTCAGAAACAGGAACAAAGACTTGTTTAAAACAAAAAGAAGCAAGCAGCAGGAACGAAAATTATATATGCATATTAAGAATGTGCACAGCTTGGGAAAATAGTCTCTTCTCCCCTACATTCTCCAGTTCATCCATTTCTTAGAAAATCACAGCTATTCAAGTTTACAGTGATCTCTTTATTAGTTGGACATTCAGAGATTTATGGAAAGATGACAATTTTGACAAATAGCATTTATAGCAAGATGAGACCAGCTACTTTTACAGATTTTGACTTACTAAAAATTAGTGCTGACAGATGTTTCTCAGTATATAATCATCTAAATAACTAATATATTATTAGGGCAGAAGTAATAAAAGAGGAGTTATTATTTAATCCATTAGTGAATATTTTTGCTACTACAATTGTTTTTGTATTGCATCTCAGGGATGGCTGCACTGAAGTGATAGATATGTGACAGCTATGAAGTGTCTAAGACCTTCCAAAAGAGAATGCAAACATTACTGCAACAAATAAAGAAATTTCTCCAGAATGAATGTCATTTAGAAAAGTGGCTCTCAAAAATATTTCTTCAGAAAACAGAACAAAAACAAACTAACAAACAAACTAAGAAGACAATAAGTAAGCAACAAATAGTCAGTAGATTTTTTTTTTCAAAAGTAGAATACTGTGCCCTAGAATGGTTCTTATAACTTTGTTTTGTTTTCCTGGTATTTGTAAAACTTTCTTTGATAATTGAAAAGTGAGTTCGTATGCTATCACTTCCTACTGATTACAAAGTATTAAAAAATATATTTTCTGAAACAAGGTCTTTACAGAAGGTTGCTTACAAGATAATTTATTTACTGATTTAAATTCTCTAAAGAGTTATTCCCAATAAGGCTTAGGGAGCTTTTGTAATAAAGCTTGATGACATAGTCAAAAATCTTAAAATGAATATACATACAAAGAGGGCAAGGAGATAAAAATTAACTATAAAGGCTTTAAATCTGAACTTTATGATTCAGTGTTTCTCATATAACTGAAATGAGGACACTGTGTCCTTACATGACTGATGTTAATTTGGGTCTAAAACATAGGACATCCCTCATAATGAAGCATGGGTTTGGGTGTGTCAGATATGTGTGTGGCTTCATTTGAAATTAGCTCCACAGCTGAACATTACAGGAAAAGAATATGCTGAAGTTTCTTCCCATACCATAGCAGAGAACGTCACAAATGAATGACTCATTGCCTGAGCTATATTTTCAGTTTCTGTTGTGTTTGGTCATCTTTCTCCTGTGTGGGAAGATGGCATATCTGGTCTCCTAAGCCCCACTTTATATGCCACAGCTGAGACACGGACAGCTGCAAAGATGAAACAATTGTAAAATATATCTCTTCGCCTTATTTTCCCAGTGGACCCATGTCAGACAGTTGGAAAACCTACAGTGAAATTGCTCTTCCACACAAAGTCTGTAAAGCACAGAGTAGGTTCAGCTCTACAATACACTATACTGTGCTTCCTATGTGGCTCTCAAGGCCCCTAATGTGGCACTTTGGGATATGGTTTAGTGGTGAACAAGGCAGTGCTGGGTTATCAGTTGGACTTGATGGTCTTAGAGGTCTTTTCCAACCTTAATTTATGACCCTAGAGGTTTTAACAAGGCAGGGCTCAGTCTGTTCTCCCAGGTAACAAGCAACAAGGACAAGAGGAAGGAGAAGTTATGGAAGTTATAACAGGGAAGATTTAGATCAGATATTAGGAAAAAAATTTGCAGTGAAAGGGTGGTCATGCATTGGAATAGGCTACCCAGGGAAGTGGTGGGATCACCATCTCATGGTTTAACGGTGAATACAGCAGTGTCAGTTTAAGTTGGACTTAATGACCTTAGAGGTCTTGTCAAACCTTAACAATTCTATGATTCTAATGAGAAGACCTCCATTATCCATGCACTTCTGTGACAATTAACATCTCATCTTTTTTGTTTTTGAAGATGGCCTATTTATGTAATTTCAAACAGAAACATCCTTGATGTAGTATAAGTTACTATACTCTCAGATACAGAGAGGAAAGCTGGTGCTGTTTCTGGGGGGAGAAAAAGAAAGAAAGATTAATATTTAGGACTTTTTCAGGACCCCTCACAGTAAATGGAAAACATCAAAATCGACATGACTGCACTGTGGATTTTACTGGCTACATTCTCTCAAGTATCTACTTTTACCAGGGTACAAAAGTCACTGAATAGCATGAATTTCTGCCCAGACCTTTCAGCAAACTTTATTTAGCCAGCTTCAGTTCCTGACCAGAGCCCTCACTGCATGGAAGCTGCATATGGCTCTTGTGTACCTGTGAGTCTTTCTTGACTGATGCTTATGTGTTATTATTTCAATTGTAGCTCAACCAAGTCAGTTTCTGCCAAGCCAGAAGATGCAAGGTCATTATGTCACAATGACACCATGGATTCTCATATACTGCACTACCCACAGCCTGATATGCCAGGGTGCAGAGGACAAGTTCATTTAAGTAGATAGTACTAGTTGGTGATAAAATATTCCTCCTAAAATAATAAAAAAAATAAGTGAACACAGCAACAGAAAGAAATCTGCAGATGATTTGCACTGAAACAAGAAAGAATACTTCCATTTGCTTGACAGACTACTGTCTGCTTGCTCTGAACTAGCTCTCTCCTTTTATTCCTCCCTTTTTTCTCTTCAAGTCATCATGCAAGCAGGCTGAATGCTAAATTCTGATATTTAAGCAAGCGGACTGAGTACTTGCTATACATCTCTGCATTGGAAGCTGAATTTCAACTCCCCTTTTGACTGTTGAAATGATGTTTTTTGTTTATATATGAAGAAGGAATAATTATGGAGCTTCCTTGCTATTTATACTTGTTTTCCTTTTTTCTGTTTCATGCATTCACTGATTGTTGTCACAATCATATTTCTTCTATGTGATAATATGTCACAAATACACAGAGAGATGTATTTCATATCTCCTTCAGCACCTCATCTTACAGCCTTACATATTTTACATCTTTCAAATACTTAAAGTGCACAGTTCTCATATCCTGTCCTCTCCACTGAGATTTGGTTGATCTCATATATACACCCATTTCCACTGGACTTCACAAGCATCATGATCACAAGCAACAAGCAGGACAATTTGGAATATGATGATCTTTCTGGCTTATTCCATTACCTTCTTTTCCTTGATGATCATTTTAAGAGAGATGCATTTCTTCCTCTGTGCTCACAAAACTCATTGTTTCTTTGTATGGAGATGTTGCCTTGTGTGCTCAATCATTTCCTCTCTATGAGAAATTCATTAGACATAGATACAGTCACTCGTTATTTCTTAAATTCTGTTGAACATGTATTTCTGACAAATGCTACGTGTTCACTCCAAGGCATGATGCAGTGTTAGTCATCTTTATGTATTCATACTAAAAATAGTCAACCCCACAGCCAACTACCTCTGTGTTAGTGGAAGCCAGCTCTGTGACTCTGGAAGGGTGACTAACTCCTAGAGCAAACATTCTCCAGAATGCCTCTGCTTACTCAGTTTAGCTAGGACATTTCCTCCACTCTCTACATGATTAATGTTCTAACCATTGTCCTCAACATTAGCTTTGTATTGACAAGGGTAATGAGAAACGTTTAGTGTGAAACTCTGTTCCAAATTTAAAAGATGCTCTTTAGCAAGTTAAAGGGAATATTTTTATTGTTTGTACTGCCTCATGTCCCATTTTTGCTAAAGCACATGAGATCAAAGTATGCCCTAGGGCAACTTACATCACTCCTACAGTTTAAAAACTGTGTGTTGGCCAATAACTAACAATTGATTGCTGTTAGATTTCACCAGGCACCACAGAAGGGGTCAAACTGATAGAAAAATTTTGTATCTTACAAGAGAATGTGAGACTCTTCCTGGTAGTAGAGAAGAAAACTGTTACAGACTTCTCTGTTCTGGACCAAGCCAGGTCTCTGCCATGTCAAATAATGGTTACAGTTAGCAACAAAGTGTACATTGTCTTGCCTCTTATATGCATATGCATGTTTGTATACAGCCACGGATACCTTTGAGCACATGTGAAATATTTCAATGTCAATATATACATTTTATTAATAAATAAAAGAATATATGAACAAAAACTGACAAGTGTCATTTCCAGCTCTTATTTTGGCAAACTACATTACAAGTCTAAGTTCTGAACTTAGCACTATAGGTCACTCTTTAACTGAAACATATTTTCAGGAACAAAGCGAACATATGTCAAGCCAAATTATTAAAACCAGTTAGAAAGAAAACACCTGTTTGAACTTTCATCTGGAACTTGAAGAATTGCTGTGTCCTGTTCAGGGCCTCTAGCTTCAAGAAAGACATTGAGCATGTGCTGGAACATGTCCAGAGAAGGGTAATGAAGCTGGTGAAGGATCTAGAGAGTAAGTCCTATGAGGAGCAATTGGGAGAGCTGAGATTGTTCAGCCTGGAGAAAAGAAGGCTCAGGGGAAACCTTATTGCTCTCTACAACAGCCTGAAAGGAGGTTGTAGTGAAGGGGGAGTCAGCCTCTTCTGCCAGGTGACAAGTGACGAGACAAGACAACATGGTCTCAAACTATGCCAGGGGAGGTTCAGGATGGACATCAGGCAGGTAGAAATCCTTCAAGAAAAGGGTTGTCACACATTGGAACAGACTCCCCAGAGAGGTGGTGGAGCCACCATCCCTGGAAGTGTTCAAGAAACAACTGGACGTGGCACTTAACGCTGTGGTCTAGTTGACAAATTGGTGACTGGTCAAAGGTTAGACTCGATGACCTTTTTTTCAACCTAAATGATGATTTTTCAATGATCTCTTTTCCAACCTAAATGATTCTGTGATTCTGTAATACATAAAAATAATAAGTTCAGAGGAAACATATCAGAAGTTATCCTACAAAGTTGTTTTGATGAAGTGTGGTTAAGAAGAACTGAGATTTCAATCCTTCTGTTTAAAGCTGAGTATTTGTTTTGCTCTTACATTACTATTTGATGAAAAGTTGGACATGAGCCAATAGCATGTGCTCACAGCCCAGAAGGCCAGCTGGCCATCCCAGGCTGCCCCAAAAGCAGTGTGGCCAGCTGGCCAGGGCAAGGGAGGGAATTCTGCACTTTTACTCTGCCCTTGTGAGAGTGCAGAATGTGCTACCTGCATCCAGCTCTGGGGTCCTCAGAATAAGAATGATGTGGACCTCTTGGAGAGAGTCCAGATAAGGGCCACGAAGATGACCAAGGGCCTGGATCCACTCTCCAGTCTGAGGGAGCTGGAGTTGCTCAGCTAGAGTAAAAAAGACTTCAAGGAGACTTTACAGCACCTTCCACATAAAGAGGGATTATAAAAAGGGGAGAGACTTTTTATACAGGCAAAGAGTGACAGGACAAGGGTTTTAAACAGAAAGAGGGCAAATTTAGATTGGATGTTAGGAAGAAACTCTTTTCTTGGAGGAAAGTGAAGCACTGGAACAGGTTGCCTGGAGGGATTGTGGGTGCCCCACTGCTGGAAGTGTTTTGTGGCCGGTTGGATAGGACTCTAAGCCACCCAACTAGTGGCTGGCATCCCTGCCCATGGCAGGGGGCTTGGAATGAGATGATCTTTAAGGGCCCTTCCAACCCAAAGCATTGTCTTGTTCAATGATTCTAGGATTCTGTTTGAAATGAAGGCTTGTCTGCTCCCTGAACCTTGGACATTTTCCTTCCAGAATTTAAACAGAGGTGACAAGAAACTGTGGTTAGTTAATTTTGTTTCAATGCCAGTCATTCTAAAAACAGCTATCTCCACAAGGACCTCAGAAATTAACAATTAATGCTCTTACTGAATGTTCAAAGTAATTATTTTTTATTGTTTCTAAATGTACTTTTTGTCAAGGACACACCACTCTTGACTAGTTTCCTGTCTGCATTTGACACAGCAGAGATCTAGAACAATATTAGCATGACAAAGAGAAATAACATCAAGGAGCATTATATACAAAACAAATTACTTACTTTTACCTCACTGACTGCCCAGACTGTCTTAATAAATAATAGCCTGGCTCCCATTCAACTCCCTCCTTGCAGTTCTAAAAATTATGGCACAGACTGTGTTTCAATGTGTGTACTGAAAAAGAGATACATGCTCAAGAAAAAAAAAAAATCAGTCTTTAACTAACTAAACAGAAATAATTTCATTTCTAATCTGGCCTTGGAAAAGAGGTGCAAAAATACCTCTCATCTGGTGTGTGCAACAGTTTTAAAGTAGTATACTCCAGAGGATCAAATTATTCAGACAGCAGAATGAGAGGCAAAACAAGAGCCAAGGTTTTTGAATAAATACTACAGCTGTGGGAAATGAGTTGCAGAAATAAAAGGAGGAGGGACCAGCTAGTTTTGAGGATAATAAGCATATGAAATCTAAAGGAAACAGACCAAAACCAAGTTGGATTTATACCCTAAATAACTTCATTGGAGTTCATTGGAGTTCCATAGGATACTGAATACATCGTCTCAGAAATTGGTTGCTATATGATGGCTGAGAATAAGAGAGGGAATTCTGCAGAAATACCAGTCCTTTTGTCTTAAGGTTTTTATATTGTACTATTTCAGAAAACTTGGAAAGTGACAGACCCAGAGTGGTAGCTAGAGCCAGCAGTATTGCAAGCAGGTGTTCCACAACTCCCCAGCTCCCCAGCTCGAGTGTTCTGCCTTCATCCACAATTCCTCTGCTCCTCTCAGATTGGATCACTCCACACTGTTAATTTTGTAATGAGCTGGGTAGTGCTTTTGTTACACATACAGATGTGCAGCACTGACTAGAAAGAGATCTCAAGATTGTTTCCACTCTAGGTATCTTGGCCTTTTGTCAGAGCTTTTCTGTTTTTCCATGCTTTTCAGTCCTCTGTGTTTGTAAGGTTAAAAACAAAATGGGCTGAGCCACCCAAAAGTGATTCTCCACCAGGGATTGTTTCTGCTTCTGCAACTCTGTTCTGTGCACCCTTCCTTCCTGTTGACTTTGCTGCTTTGGATCTCCCAAGCTAAGTCTCTTATTGCCAGGGAAAAGACTTTGCTGTTCTCCATCAGTGTTTCCTGCCCACTGTCTCATGTATGTTTGGGCATGACCAGGAGATGAGTATTGCTTCATATGGAATCTTGCCTCCTGTCTGTCAGAAAAAGAATGCGATTCTGTCTTCAGCCAAAAGACAAAGAAACAAATAGTGAATCCTTATTCCCAAGGAAACTGTTTTTTATTTAAGATACATTCTGAAAATATACATGCAGCAGCAACTATGACTTCCAGTATCAGACCTAAGTTTCTGTACGCCTGAGCCTTCCATCTGAAGTGGCCCTTTAAAGTTTCACCTGTTTTAATTATTTCCTATTAACTTCTACAATTTTTCCTAGCTTTACTGGAGATGGAATGCAGAAACCTGAGATTAAGCCAAAGAAGAAGGCCTACCACCCAGAAATATCAAGAACTACATAGGCTTCTTTTCTGCATTCTTTTAGTGGAATCTCTGCCAATCCCACCACCCTTTCTTGTTCAAAGGACTCCTTGGTCACAATCTTGGAGTTCTTAGATGCACTGTATTTGCTTTTTGCATACAACTCAAACCAGGTCCACCTCTACATCTAACTACTAACATCAGGCAGTACTGATGGCCATCTTAAACTTCTATCACTTATAGTACAACTATTTTGTGCAGGAGACTGACTCAGCTTCACATGCTGGATGCACTGCAACAAGAACCCAAGTCATGTAAAAATGTGTTGATTTTACATTCAGTATTTTCAGAACGGAATAAATTCCCTAAGTGATACTTCAGTCCCAGCGCTAAATACTGAGAGTCCAATTCATTTGGCACTTAGGGGAGGGGTCAGCATGGTGTTGGGGTTCCCACCAAAACCACTCTGTTGTTCACCTCCTCAGCTGGATAGGGAAGAGAAAATACAGTTAAAGTCTCATTAATTGAGATAAGGACAGAGAAATATCACTCACCAATCTCTGTCATAGGCAAAGCAGATTCATCTGGGGGAAATTAGTTTGATTTATTAACAAGCAAGTAGGGTAGTGAGATATAAAACCAAGTCTCAAACTATGTTCCCTCCACCCCTCCCTTCCAGGGCTTAACTTCCCTTCCAAATCCTCTATGTCCTCCCCACAAGTAGTAAAGGGGGATAGGAAAGGAAGGCTGCACTCAGTTCATCACACATTGCCACCTCTTCCTCCACAGAGGGGTCTCCTCATATGCTTCCCCTGCTTCACCATGGGGTCCTTACTCCAGGAGACATCTCTCCAGAATCTTCTCCAATGTGAGTCCTTCCTTCAGGCTGCAGTTCTTCACAAACCATGCTGCAGAACTTCTCCACTATGGACTTCCCACAGAATCACAGTCCCCTTCAGGCATCCACCTGCACCATTATGGTGTTCTCTGGGTGCTGCAGGTGGATTTGTGCTCCACTGTGGCCTCCATGGGCTGCAGGGGCAAAGCTGCCTCATCCCGGTCTTCTCCATGGGCTGCAGGGGAATCTCTGCTCTGACCTCTCCTCCCCTTCCTTCTTCATCGATCTTGGTGTCTGCTAAGTTGTTCCTCTCATATATTCTCACTCCTTTCTCCTGAGTGCTGCTGGTGTTGTGCAGCACTTAACCCTGTAACGCCCGAGGTGCTAATACCATTGCCAATGGGTTCAGCCTTGGCCAGCAGTGGGTCCATCCTGGAGCTGCCTGGCATTTGGACATGGGGAAAACTTCTGGCAGCTTCTCATAGAAGCCATCCAAGTAGATCTCTGCCACCAAAATCTTGCCACACAAACCAAGCACAACCACAAAGAATAAATTAAACTAGATGAAAGGATAAAGCAATAAGTGTTTTCTACTTATCACCCACATTTATAGAAGAACAGAATTCTGGGGAAGCATGATCGGAAAGGAACTTTCTTCCTCACCTGAGCTGTTTATTTTCTGCAGTAAACCTCTATATGCAGTAGCAAATATATTAGGATCCTAGGCAGTAGGCAAAAGAAGCAGTTGTAAAGTAAGCTATTTAGGTGGGAAGATCTTTTCAAGAAGAACCAGGAATCCAAGATGTTCATCATAAAGGGTGGAAAAAACCATGAGGGAAGTAAACCAGTATTTGGTGCAGTATCCTTCCAAAGCATATCACTGCAGTTACCTATTCTCTTGAAATCCATTGGAACAATGAATATACAGAGCTTTTAGTTCCTTGCATGCTTAAATGCAGAAATACAATTTTGAAAACTTCATAGTTTTTTCCTATGGTAAATTGAAAAAAAAATTGTGGATATACCTAGAAAGCCAACAGATGGCTCCAAGCCACTGGATTCTTCCACACACCCTGTGACCCTGACCATCTTTAACTACAGGTGTCTTTATAAAGTTTTCTATCATGACTGTGGGAGAAGGCCAGATTGTCAATTGTATCTTTTCTTCCTTCCAGGGGCTTCTCTCCCAAAGCTGGAAGTGGTCACTATTTTGGTAGACATTATCAGTTTCTGAATGGCAGGAAGGAAGGAGGAGCCTGTATCACATGTATGAAAGATAATTATAAGAGGGGTTTTTTTGGGGTTTTTTTAGATCTATAAAAGTAGGGCTTCTTTTGTTATTCTTTCTTATGTTGCCATCTCAAATATTTTCTATGGAATTATTCTTAGAGTACATACACATACATACACTGAGGAAATACACAGTCCACACATCAGAATTTGTTCATGGATCTCAAAAGAACAAGGGAAAATACTACTTTCACATCTGGCAGTCATAGAGCTGTGCATCTGAAAGCATTGCATAATAGATATGCAGGGCCAAAACCATCCTGGGTGTAACAGTACTGACGTCAATTCCCTTACACCACGAAAGAATTTTTTTGTGTAGAATGGAAACTGTTTTCATGAAAGACAGAGAAACACTTCACTATGGATGCTTCTTGACTCTATTTTCTTTAAACAGCTGGCAGCTGGTAGACATTGGCTTGCAGGCCAATTGCAATAAATGAGATGGACCATTAAAAGGCAAAAAGGACAATGGGTATGGAGACTAAAACAATTGGTATTGAGGATTTGAAATGCTATGTGCTGTATGTAAGGGATGGCATTTCAGACTATCTCTAGAATGGACACTTGAATTGTGTACCTACTATAAGCTAGAAAACACAGGTTATGCTCCTGAAATGCCTCGGATTTTTTCATAACTAACATGCTCGTATCTCCTAGAAACATGAATAATTTCCTACTAACAAAGGGTAAAATTTTTAGGTGTACCTATCTGACTTAAAAAACAGAAAAACTCTTTTGAAAAAATGCAGGAGCAATTTACAATTCTTGTGTTGTCACATAAGCTTTAAATCTCCAAGTGCATTTCCTCTCTTATTTTCAAGGTGGCTGGTCCTTGGAGAACTTCCTAACTCGCAGGGTTAAAAACAGGCCAACTCCTTTAGCTGACACTTGAATTTACCTCCTGGTTTCATCTTGGGGTGAATTAGGAACCATTCTACTAGCAGAGAAGCAGGAAGGGAAATTTCTTGCAGAAAGGTCATGAAAAATGGGAAAAATAATATCTGGAAGCACTGACTGATGGCTGTCAAACTAATATTTGACTAAGTTTTGTGATGTTTAATTTTGGTTTTGAAATCCAGAGGATTTTTTCTGTCCTAAGAAAGATCCTTTGTGATCCTTTGTGTCCTAAGAAAGGCACATGTTAAGCATCTTCCTAAAAGCAGCAATGCAGATTATCAAAAATATTACCATTGAACCATAAGACATTATAAAGGTTTAGGCTCTGCATATTAAGACATTATAAAGATTTAGAGTCCACATATATAATAAAATTATATAAACCCTTATTAATCACACATCTCTGCAAACCTTAGCCACAAAATATCACAAAATTGTGGCTTCAATGCAATAAATGCAATCTTTGCTATAAACAGATATATACCATTAGCCCAAAATCAATTAAAATTGTTTCACAGATCACCTATGCTTTTTGAAAGTAATGTGTGTAATTTACTAACTGTATTTGTCTGTAATTTGCTAACTGTATTGTCCTGCACAGAGGAAACAGCATAACACAGCTTCCTCCCTTATTCATCCATCTCTTTGGGCTCCTGACCCTACTCAAAAGGAATTCCTAAACTTCTCTGAACAGTCTGCATTTGCTGCTGATACTTACAGTAGGCACAAAGCTAAGTGGAGATTATGCCAGTCACAGCTTAACCTAAAATGCTTTCAGGTCCTTTCAGCTAGGAATACTACCACTTAAAAAAGTTGGATTTTTTTTTAAGTTGTGCAGTTCTTTTTTAGAGAATTATAATATTAAAAGTACCTGCTGAATGGTGGGGTTTTTTTAACTGTGTGGGTATTTTTTCTGTGTGGTTTTTTAAACTTTTGTTCTTTTACAGTTTTCTCTCTTTGATTCTATTTAGTGGGAACAAGATCAGGATACAGGATCTGGACACATACACATTTAAACATACATATACAAACATTTAAAAAATATATTATGGATATATCCCTTATAAATTTTGCAATGGAGTTGGGTGTGAATTTATATTTTTTATATTGTTCAGCTCATTTGCTTCAAGAGAAACTTAACTGAACTAAATTGAACTACAGCAATATAAACTAGCTGCTAGAAAGCAACAGGAAATATCTCTGTGTGCAAGCATATGCACAACTTTGAATTAAAACTATTATTTCTTTAATTGAGGAATTCCAGACTGAAAAAAATCAACATTTGCAACTTCAAACACAAAACATAAAATAACATCCTGAGTCTAGTCACAGTTAACCACATAGTGACTAAATATAGCATCAGCTAGTCTTCAGGATGTGTCCACAATAACAGATTACTCAAAATGTTCTGCTGCTATTCCTTACCTAATATTATGTCTACAACAAAATGTGGAAGTTTAAAATATCTCTGTAATTATGGTAAACAGACAACAATCACTAAAATTGCAGAGTAGTGTCCACTGTTCCTAACCTACAGGTTGTATATAGAAAACTAAATTAAATAATTCTGCCTACCACTAGTAGTCATGGGCATACTGAATTCCAGGCATTGGTGAAGCACAGGGAAATCATATTTTGAGGGAGATATAAATCCCAATCCTGATTTTTGTTAAGATTTTTAGGTGATTTTTAATTCTGAACAATTAGTGTATGTTTCCTTACTAACTGTGTTGAGAATTTTCACGGACATTTTAAAATTTAGAAGTCATTAGAAAAAAAATGACACTGTTTCCTGTTGCTTCCTTACTGTGAAATGGGGAAATAAATTACTCAATGTCCAAAACCCTTTATTCAGGTTAACTCAATAACGCAAGCCAAATTCCTCTTGGAATTGAATGCAAGAAGAAGCAGGTATCTTTAAGTGTCTCTCCACCCGTGTTTTGAGGAAAGCAGCCCTTATTTCCGGGCATGGCTTCCACCCCTCCCTGCCTGCGACCCCGCCGATGCCCTTTTGCTTACGTACAGCAGCCTTTGAGTGAGAACAGGAAGAGGCGAATCAAAGAAGCAGCTGTTCTCTGAATCATAATCCTCTCTGGATTTCTCTATAAAAAACCTGATAGAAAGATAGCACCGAGAAGAAGCATAACGTTCCTTGAAGCCACCTCTGCAGCTGCTACCAAGAAGCTCAGCAGCACGCTGATAAAGACGGATGCAAGTGCGCACAAAGTTTTTTCTTTACAGATTGAGGGTGTCTTTCGTTTTGGCTTGTACAGTCTACAGGGCTGGATAACTACAAATTCAGACTCATTTGTACAAATGGTCTGTTAGAAGCTGCCTTAGTTTGGCTACAGAAGCTTCCCTTCTATCACACCCTGAGTAAAGAATTCCCAAGCCCGCTTTCAATATTTTCAAAGTTTGTATTTAAGAATCAGCTCTGTCTTTGCTATTTAAAATTGCATCCATTTTCAGTCTACTTGCTTCCTGGCCTAAATGAGCATGTAGAGGCCAAAATCTAATATCAACACCCTGTAAACAGACTTTTATCAAGACACCTATGAAAAATTTATAGATTTGAATAGTGGTTGTTTTGCAAATTCAAGAAAATCTTTATTTTTTTCACTGTAGAAAGACCAACTTGTATTCTATTTTTCTGAATGCAGATTATCACTTTCTTAATTACTTCAGATGCTTTTTCAATGAATAGAGCTGTAAGAGGTCCCGAATGTCAAAATAAACTTCCTTTTATCTTTCATACAACACATGAATTATACAGTTTCTGTAGAAGGTATTCTCAAGATACTTGTAAAATAGCCAAAAATCAGAGCCATTTGTTTTGAAATGCTTAGAAAGATGACTGAAACCACAATCAATAAATGTGGTGCAAAATTTCTGGCCAGAGACCTGAGCTTCTGTTCAGGTTTTGCTTGGAATTTATCAACAATTAGAGGTTACTAGCAAGAGCTAAGATCATAAAATCATAGAATATCCTGAGTTGAAAGAGACCCACAAGGGTCATTGAGTCCAACTGCTGGCCCTGCTCCGGACACCCCATGAGTCAGACCCTGTGCCTGAGAGCATTGTAAAGACACTTCTTGAACTCTGAGAGACTTGGTCCTGTGACCACTTCCCTGGAGAGCCTGCTCCTGTGCCCGACCACCCTCTGGGGGAAGAACCTTTTCATGTAGCCAACCTAAATCTCTCCTGACACAGCTGCATGTCATCCCTTGGGTCCTGTCACTGGTCACCAGTGAGAAGAAATCATTGTCTCCCCCCCACCTTTTCCTCATGAGGAAGTTGTAGACAGCCATGAAGTCTCCCCAAAACCTTTTTCTCCATGCTCTACATGTCTTCCTCTCTAGACCCTTCAGCAGCCTCACAGTACTCCTTTGTAAGACTCTCTAATAGCTCTATATCCTTCTTATATTGTACTGTCCAAAGATGCATACAGCAAAATTAATGTAATCATTCCTACATTATTAGAATCATAAATTGTTTACCTCTTCCTTGAGGTAAATTCCTTGATTTACCTTCCTTGATTCCTTCCTTGATTTACCTTTTACCTCTTCCTCCATTAAACTGTACCCAAAATTGAGAAGTACATTCATTAAGAACTGATCAATATCCATGCCAATTCCTGAAAGCTTCTTAGACCTAATCCCTTCCCTCAGCTATTTCCCATGTGCTGTTTAGAGAAACAAACAAAACAACAATAACAACAAAAAACCCAAAAAAACCAAAACCAAAACCAACCAACCAAAAAAAACCAACCCCAAACCCCCCCAAAACCCCAACAACAACAACAACAGAACAAAAACAAACAAAACAAAAAAAAAAAAACCCAAACAAACAAAAGGAAACCCCACCAAACATTAGTGACTCTCCTTCCTGGCTCATAGTTCCTTCCTTTCTGCCTTTACTGAGAAATTGTATTCTGTGTGATCCTCTTGAAAACTAGACACTCCACCATTCCATAATTTATGTATCAAATCAGATGCAGACTTACTTAGATTAATAGATATTAATGCTCCCTAGACTGCCACTTGTTATGCTCTTCCACCGTACAGCCACATGGTTATGAAGTTTTACTGACACTCTTCCATGTTTTCATTCAGATCTAGATTTTTTTTTATAGTCTAATACCTTTTTGTTAAATGAATCCAGAAACTCCTTTCAGTGGGTCAATATGAAAAGAACTTCTGGAAAGTATGTACTCAAACTACAGGAGCAAGCTTGTGACAATTATACATTTAGTATAATAAATCCCTGCCACTTAATTTAGCAGCCTCTTTGGTAAAATTACATGACCCATCCCTGGAAGCATTCAAGGCCAGGTTGGATGGTGCTTTGAGGAACCTGGTCTGGTGAAAGGTGTCCCTGGTCACAGCAGGGAGGTTGGAACTGGATGCTCTTTAAGGTCCCTTCCAACCCAAACCATTGTATGATTTTATGATTGTGCCTCCTTGCAAAACCTTTACATTCCTTCAAATGAAATAATACATGCATATGACTAATGGAAGTGGCTACATTGCAGAATACTTGCAATTTTGAGGATATAGAACAGGTTTCTTTGTATTGAGGACAAAGTTTGTCACTCACATTTTAGATTTCCAGTGTCTGACACAAAACCAGAAAAATGTGGCCACAACTTACTTGCAACATGTTTGTGGACAACATGAAAAATTCATAGACCTCATTGGATAAGGGAACTGCCACATTCCACCATGACTTAGTTTAAAATGAAAGCATGATATGCAGAGAGTGCTGAAATTGGACATTTTGCTTTACAGTCATTAAAAGTCACCATGGACCTTCAGAAACCTTTTCTCTCATTCCCTGTGTTTTCAAGCATGTTGATAAATTTCATAATGTAGAAGATGGTGAAAAAACAAGTCCCTCTGTTCCGATGTTAAATTTGTGTTTTAAATTCCCATTCTGGTAACGTCTGTAGATGTTTTCCCATATGTTTTGCATATGGTACTAATATGGACAGAAAAAAGAACTTTCCAACAAGTTTAGTTGGTGACCTTGGATGACACTTCACATTTCATAAAGTGTGAAAACAGACCTTGTCAATTACTTAAAACATCTGTTTAATTGATTAAACATTTCATGAATACATGACTTTAATTTTCATTGTAACTTGGGCTTCTGAATGGAAAAGTTGCTATTGAAAAAGAGCTTAGATGCCTGACTTGGATTTTTTTTTTAATCATCTTTTGTTAGCTTTAGCATAAAAAAAAAAAAAAATGAAGCACACATTCCTGTAATATTTCATCAAGTTCTGACTAACAGAGAATCAGAAATGTTCTAAAATGTACAATTACAAACAGGCATAAACTCTGAGACATTTTTGTGGTTTCAGAGAAAACTGACTTAAGTACATATGTCTGGAAAGTCCCACCAAGAAGCCACTTCTGTATTTTCAGGAAATTAAGCAAAAAGGCCTACTGCAATTTTTCTATTGTCATTTGTTTGTTTATTTTAAGCCACATAATAAGAAGAAATTTTTGATCATAGGTGCAGTATTGAGACCAAAAAGAATTTTTTGAAGATAAAAGAGTTGTTTATATAAACAACTGTTCTCAAAAATTTTGAGGCCAATTCTAATGGTCTTATATTCTCTGACACTGTGAATAGTGGGAGGGTTCAAAGCTTTGTAGCTGTGGAACCAAGTCACGATCACAATCATTCTCTTAAGTATTTTGTTTTTACTTCCTTTTTCTGGAATGACCCATGGAGACTACTGGGCAGATGAAAAGTAGTAGCATATGCCAGAAGACGCCTCTGAAAAGTCTTGATAAAAAGGGTGACTGGAAGAGTAGTATCCTGAATTATATCCTGAATTGCTACCCTTGAGCCTAAGAAGAGCTCTACTAGATCTGAAGGACCCCATATAGCCCCACATCCTGTCCCCAGCACTGGCCAAGAGCAGGGACCTCCAGAGGAGTATAAGAACAGGAAGACTGTATTGGCAACATTCCCTGGTATTTGGAAAATCCCGATGACCAGTAGTTTGGAATTCAGAAATTTCTTTATATAGGAGCCTTCGGTTTGTCTAGCCCCATATTCTATCACCAACAATATCTGTAACTAGATACATAAAACCTAGTAAAAGTGGATTAAACATACACTTTCCCAGACTCTTGATTCATTCAGATTTGAAGATTTCCTAGTCCTGATACCATTTGTGAAGTAATCCAACAGGTCTCTCTCCCAGTTAGACAATCTTTCCCTGAAATGCTGTAAATTGCCAAAATCCACAGTCCTTTGGAAACAAGTTTCACAAGCCTCTGACCCCTCTGCTTTGAATTTTACTGCCAATAGCTTAATTTGATGCCACTTCTTGCAGTTGATAGAGACTGCAAGAAGTTGGTCCATGTTAATAAATGTTAGAAGGATTAAAGTTACAGTCAGTGGGATTCTGATGTAGCTCAGAATCACATCTAGCCTTTTCAAAAAGCAAATTTCTCCATCATGCCTACTCTCTGCATTGACAGAAAAGAAAGTATTTTGCCTTCTTTTAGGAAAGTTTACCAGATCAAAGGCTTTTCCAATTCTCTTAGAGTTTCTGGATTTCAGCAGGACTTTCTGTCTAAAGCCCCTGGCAATCCAGAACCCAGGCAGAAGGCACATGAAAGATTTCAAGCATGAGTAAAGAATCCTCTTCTGATGCTGAGAAAACAGACAAGGAAACCTGGAAACCAGACTGTTGCGCAGTGCTGTCCCGAGGGAGACGCAGTGATAACCACGGAGTCGAAGCGGGAAAAGAGGAAGTTTGATTTTTTTCTACAACTTATATAGATTTTTAAAAAGGAAGACCAGATTGGAAGACTGAGGTTCAACCTCTTCAACTCCACTGCTCTTAGAAAGTGTCCATCAAGTTTCCTTTCACAGAAGGGAATCCAAAAACATGATAACAGTCTTGTAAACATCACTTTGTTTACATGAAATTTCTGACTCCAAGGCTGAAGACTGGAAAACAAGGCGACACCAGACTTTTTGTAATAATACAGATATCAGACAATTAGAGATTTGCAGCTGCCAAACTGAAGCCTGATCATTGAGGATACTTTGACTCTGTCCCAAATGACCTCTAAGCAATATTGCAAAGCTGTGAGACTCAGAGTGAGCCCAAAGCTGCACAATTTGTGATCACAATGGAGGGATTACAAGTTGAAGCTTAAATAGAAGGTATCTGTTTCATATCATTTCTGTACAATCTTTGGTAAGTTCCTTAGGATCAACAGAAAATGGAAGGAAACAAGAATATATTTTATACTGGCATAGTAATTACTGTCATATTTCTGCCACTGAAAGAATGATGAGCTCACATAGTTTATATAATCAGAGCACATGCACATTGTGCAATGTCCAGCAGCAGTTAAAGACACCGTTTCTTTGTTCAGTTGCCTCTTTGGTGAAAGCAACTGTCTTCTGATAATGCAGAGTGCCTTTTAATATTACTACCTCACACTTTGTTTTTGTCTTCTATTTTTAGGACGAAGTCCCCTAAATGTCTTACCTTACTCAAAGTAGAATGTTGTATAGAGTAGGGATTTTTGTAAGGGCTTAATTCTGAGAGATGTAAGCAGTGATGTGAATTTACAGAAGAACCATCCTGCCATCCTGTATCCTGCTCCTCCCACGCACAGCACAGTGCTGTGTGCAGTGTCACGGCCTTACCTCGCATAAGCCTCCCATCTGACAAGACATGACAGCTGAGCTTGCACACGCCACCGTGCTCTACAGAAATACTAGGGTTTCTTATGCATAGTGACATGCTGATAAACTCTTAATTAGCTGCTGTTTATGAGTGTCTGCTTCTACTGTAGATCCTAATTCATTTGCCTCTGCCTATACTATGTCTCTGTGTGCCAAATAGGGATTATATTGCAACTGGTATCCTCTTGTGTGTGCCTATACGAAGGATGATTAGCTGTAAAGCCTTCTGTAAGACATTCTATGTGGAAAACTACTTACAAAATATATCAGGTTGCACCAGACAGCTGCCTAAATTTTGGAATGAGTATCTGCTAACCATTTATATGCCGAGATTGCCATTCAAAGTTACTTGTAACTGTATCCACTAATGCAAAAAAAATATTTGGCAAGTAACATTTTTCTGACTCCCAGTTGCCCCGGTACTCAACATTATACCAGCCCAGCACAAGGGTGTCATTGTGCTTTTTCTCATGTTACCAAGCTCTGTGGTCTACTGTGTTGTCACTCGAAATTTCAGATGTTTGTTTCTAATTGAATGCTTCCTTCTGTGATAATAAAGGTGATTCATATAGTGATATAATGTCCTAAATATTATATTTTTTTTTCAGAACACATTAGACACTTTTGCTTAAGTGCCACTCAGTATTTACTATACTTTAATTATACACGTTTTTTCAAAAGGGGGTTAAAAAAGGCAGTGAGAACTGCAAACAATATGATCTCCAAAGAGGTATATGAGAAAAAGGCATAAACATATAAACTTTTTTCTTTGCATTGGAATCAGTGAAAGCATTTCTGACACAACTTCTGTAACAGTATGTATGCTCTGTGGTGTCTTCCCTCTTTCAACATGTTCTTCAGTAAAGATGCTGAATAAAATTACACTGTAATTAAGAGCAGATATCTGTTATATGCTGTCTTTGAGCACCAATGAGCACAGTTGAAATCTGTGCTTCTCTTGGAGTACCTTGTCACTCCCACAATAAAAACAACATGACTGTGCTGAGTAGATGTGACCTCAACTTTTATTTATATTGCTTTTTTTATTATTTACACTTGTATTTAGATTTCACTCTATTTTGAACTGCTTTGTCATAGGTCATAATTTATGTTTCCCCACCCTGTCTTTTAATTTGCATCCCAATCATAGTAAAGCTGCAAAAAAGAGAACCCTCTAGAGTGGACTAGGGAGAAGCAGTGCAGGCTTTTCACTAGAACAAAATAATTTTTCCCTCTTCAGATACCAAGAGGCTTTATCTGTGAACCTAATGGGTGACCTTACCTCAAAAAATTCATAAATGTGCTGAAGTTCTCATTCCCTGGCACTTTAGGTTTAGCAAAGTAACATGAGCTACAAAATTATCCATGTGGCTTACTACTTAAATTATCTATCCAGTTATTCCTCTCAGAACTTAAAAGGATGGGTAAATATAATATTCATCCCACCTTGCCTCCCACCTGCATTGCCCTTTTTTACCTCTCTGAGCTTTTCTTTTTCTGATGGACATGGGAGTGACAGCAGAAGTTCTTTACTTTGGCTGCCAAATCTCTTTTCTTGTGGGAGTTGGGACACCTGCTAGTAAAGGTACCTTCTGCATATTCAAATTTGAAGGTCATTGTCTGGCTTTGTGCTACTACTTCTGTAGTAATCTCAGTGCTGATAATACAGGATCCCTTCTTTGAAGCTTTAACCCTAAATTTGGCAGTAGTTTCTGATTCACATGTTCACTGAAATCAGGCTTCCTCTTTTGAGAACTGGAGGAAACTAGATTTGTCATTTGAAATGTCAGCAGCTTTTACATTAAAAAAAAAAAATGGTGGGAAGTAAAGCCAGGGATTTGTACTTCTATCATAACACTGACAAGACCTCTGAAAACAGGAACAAGAACAGGTCTTGGAATATTTTAAGTGTGGTGCCAAATTAGTTCCAACCTGTATCTATTAAAAAGCAGAAGTCAGCAGAAACATAAAACACTGTTGATTTATGTTTCCTAATCTCCTACCAATGTCATATTACTCTCATTGTACAGTGGGCTTTACAAGGTCCAGCAAAGGACTGGCATCACCAAGGGCAATGGAAAGCCCAGTGAACACATGTAGAGAAAAGGAATGTCTTCTCCTTAAACAGCAATCTTATTTATTTCACTTGGTGTGAGATTGGAAATGGTAACATACTCACCGCTATCAAAATATACTTTAAAAATAATTTTTAAAAAATCACAGAACTTCTGTTATAAACTATTCTACACACAACCTAAGGGCATTATTATCATATGGACAGAAAATCAGTTTTTGTCAGAATGAAGTTAGTTATAAAATCTAAAGCAATATTTACATATTCAAAAGAACAACCACATAAAGGCAATGCAAAGAGTCTGTGCAGGACAGTTTCTGATCTATTGTGCATTAAAATTGGATCATTTGGCCTATTTTCAGAAAATCTACCTTGAATTGGGTCAGCAGTCTGGTGACTTCACCCATTACAATCACATTTCAGTGCATTCACCACAAGAGACTGAACACAAGACAGACAGACATGGAACTGAAGAATCAATAAAAATAAAATCTGTGGAAAATGTAGTTTGAGAGCATCACTCAAAAACTCAAGGTGAATGAAATGTTTATAGATATGGGAGTGCCACGTTTTTGACTCAGGATGACAGATGGGTAAAGGTGTGATTCACAAGCATTTACTGAACAGAGAATTAATCTCAATATTACAAGCAAATCTGTGCTGCAGGAGAAAGGCTGAGAGAGACCATATGGCTTTAAGTCAGGAAAATAACAGGTTTGCTCCCTGTAAAAAAAACCAAAACTCTCTTACTGAGGTATGTGGTTTTGATGGCAGATTTAGCAAATGATTGGCACAATATAATAGAGTGTAATTTTAAGAACCACAGAATTATCTGCATTGGTGGTACATGCCTTTATTGTATGGGCTGAAGTCGCTAAGGTATGAGCCCTGTATGAGCTCTGTATGAGTCTGGCTCTAAATTTCTTTTTTAATATTCATAATTCATTTTTTTTCACACTTTGCTTGAAGCAATGTGTAATATATCATTCAATCTATCCACTGAATTTAGCTTTACTTATTTGGAGAGAGACCCTAAAAGCAATTCATTTCCATTTGGAAATGTGACAGTTAAGAGGAAAATTCTGTTAGTTTTGCAATTAATTTGTTTTTGTGGATGCATAAGTTGAAAAAATTCATGTTTGACAAATTTTGTCCCATTTGGCAGATGAGATTACAATCCTCCACAGCACTTTAAAAAAAAAAAGGCTGAGGGAAATCACTTATATCATTTATGTGTTTATTCTAAATATGTTTGATATACACAGAGGAAAAAAATATCCCACTGTATCCTGTTAAGTATTCCTGGAAACAGGTGATGACCTCTTACAAACAGGAAACGCATGGCAGGGGACAGAACATGATGCAGCAGCTTGCAGGAGTCACACCTCAGCTGCACAAATGAATTTATGCTGTGTTTTGACTAGAAAACTAGCAGACAACGAGTGCACTTCATCCTTTCCCTGGAGAACATCCACACTGCTCGCTTTCCCAGTAACAACACCCAAAAGCCCGTGGAGTCCAGTGGCAAAGGAGGTCCTGTGTCAGCTGGCTGAAAGAGCAACCCCTCGGAGCAGTGTGGGGGGCAGAGGGCAGGAAGAAGCGCAGCCAGCGTGCAGAGCTGCCCTCCAGCAGCACTGCCCTCCCCGTGCTGCCACGCTTCCTACCCAGCCGGGAACCCCTCCCTCCAAACCAGCTCTGCTCTGGCAACAGACCTGAGCAATTGACATGAGTGAAGCCCACGTTAATCACAACCCTTGCAGCAGCCACAGAGACATGACTTGTGATGCATCTTCTCAGTAATTCACCCGAAGGCAGACCAACCAGCTGAGGAAATTACTGAACAACAGTAATTCCCCTCTGAACATTTGTATCCTCTTCCCAGTACTTCCTCATGTTCCTCATTGTATCTTTTCGTTCTTAATACAGAACTTCAAATATATGCATGCATAATTCAATTCTGTATTACACAGCTTCTTCTGTGATTTTTCCTATCCTTTTTCAGTTTTAGCATGATTCTTTCCGTATTTCTCTAATGTGGGACTAGAAAACATTAACAACAAAAAATAAATCTGAAGTGCTGTCTGGCAATTTTTGTATTTCCATGATGGCCCTCAGTCCTCTGTGTAGCTGTGGAGAACCTTTATCTAGTTTCTCTAAATCTCTTTTGACCACTTCTATAAATCTAGTCAGGGTACCAACTCAAGCGCAAAACAGCAGTCCTAAGTGCCCCTAAATTACCTTCAGAAAATACCTGAGATGCCTCTCTTCCATTTACATGCCTGATTAAGTACTTATTTGCTATGCAGAGCAAAGCTCTTGCTTTGAAAGTTCTGTTTACTTAACAATTATCTTTTTGAACTAGAGCAATGCTAGAGGTTTCTACTCTGGTATTTCCAAATCCTTTCTTGGCATGGTTAATCAATCCAAAAGCCTTTTTCTTGTTTAAACAGAAGATGGATTTATGAAGGCCACAAATCAAGTTTCTTTATTTGATGTTATAGTTTGAGTAGTCTCTGAATTTTTCATCTGTAATATTAAGACCCTGACCTACATGCCAGCTTAGCAGCTCTACACAACTCCAGTGAGACAAAACAGTTCTAACTGCTGATAGGATTTATAGAAAGATGATGACTTTCCTTCTGTAGCTTCAGTGGTTACAGAACGTTTGGCTTTCCCTTTTCCAAAGACTTGGCATGAACAGCTCTCTAGGAGAAAGCGGGTGTGTTCCTGTCAAATTCACCTCTGCCTGAAATGTGGAGTTAAGCAGTGGTCCTTTAACTTCTCTGAATGAAAAGGGTTTTTTGTCACCCTTTGTTCTTTTTCACTTAAAGGAGAACATGATCTGTCACCTTCTGGTGGGAGTGGATTTTATTTTAGCCCCCAAATTCAGTAAACACTTTTTCTTTTTAGCTATGTTCACATCCCTCTTAAGATAGGCTCTCTTCTTTGTGATTTCAAGCATGCTCCAGTATTAGCCAATATATAAGTGAAAATATGTACATTTTCATTCTTCCAAGAATAGCCTAGAATTAAATAACCATAAATCAGCTGGAGACTGATTCCAGCTGAGATCACAACTCAAAACTCCAAAACTTAGAGCAAAGCCCAATATTTTAATATCTTCTATCCAAAATTATATAAATCCTTCATGAATGTGGCTAAAGTACTACAACATAGACAGCTTCAGTTGTTTTCTGTCTCTGCTTAGCTGTTTTCATGGCCTCAGTCTTGTCACTTTATCTTTCTCACACACAATTTCTTCAGCTATAAAATGGTGTTAAGCTGTACTTCTTTGTAAAGTATTACAGGATGAACTGGGGAAATGTTTCTGTAGTCATGGAGTTTTATTACAGCAACTGTGATCTGAACCCTAAAGGTTGCACTGAATATAAGCCAAAGATTTCTGTGCCATTCATCACAGGTACAAAACCAAAACATTTTTCTGGCTATCAGAAGTGACTGGACTACAGTTGTTCCCTCCAAGTAATTATCCATTCATGAGTGACAGACCTACTCACTATGTGACATATAGCACAGAGTATCTACCTGAGGACTTCCAGGAAAATGGGTGCCCTTGCTCACCTTTAGTCTGTGATCTGGCATATAAATGGAAAGTCAGAGGATTTAAATGTTTCCACATTTGGTATGCACGTTGGTAATATTAAGACTGGAATTTGTTAAGGAAAGCACTATTTAACCAAAAAGTACCTCCACTTATAAAAGACAACATGCATTTCTGGCAGACACTTCTCAGTACAGGACAGCAATGAATCTTTTACTGCTTTGCACATGCAGGTCATTGCCAATTATGTAAATAGGGTAGATAAGGAACTAGAGAATCTTAGATTGGGCAGTGCTCTTTACTAGGATAAATAATTCAACAAATATAGAAGTAATCAACCTTGGAAAGTTAAGTTTACTTAAAAGAGCATACCTCTTTTGCAGTAAACTCAGTTACCCAGTCCTTGCATCATCTTGCCTTACAAATTGGCCACATACTCATGCTGACCTAAATTACAGGTTTGTAATTGGCCACAACCTTTGAAAAGGTTCTCATTTGGGACTGAACTTTTTATGACCTGCATAGAAAACTGCTATTTGAGGGGGGGGGGAGGGGGGGGGGGAAGAAAAAAAAGAAAAAAAAAAGAAAAAAAAAAAGACCATAATTTGAGTTATGATGAGTTTTGCTCATAGGGAGACAACAATTGATTTGGGAGTTTAATTTACATAGAGATCATTCCAAAAAGCATTTTACAAATTTGACAACCACAAAATGCTTTTCTGCCACTAAAGAGTTAAATCTGGCCCTTAAAAAGCATTTAAAGCAATTTCTGAATGTTTTCTTTTGGCTTTCTTGTCCTTCCATGCTTTCATGCTTGAGATGAAAAGTAAGTCGTACACCTGGAATTTCTATGCAAAGGTTAGGTCACCAGCCTAACTGCTAAAATTGGTTGGTTGTCCCAATGATAAATTAGTGATTTGCCAAATAAATTCATTCTGCACTGCAGATTTATTTGCCAGTGCTGAGCTTATGTATGTGGACAACAAATCTGAAAGTATTTTTTTGTGTTGTAGACGAACAAACCTGAATTTGAACATGTCCAGTTTTTAAACTGCCAGCTAGATCTAGACAAGCTGACTATAGATAATATGTGGTTTTGCCTACAAAATAGGGATGCAAGGGGTCAGGGTTACTTCACTTACAACTTTTCTTCAGAATACTTTCTCAGGATGGTGTAGACAGCCATTAAGATCAAAAATCTGCTCAGCAAAGTAAGTGTGACTCATATAAGCCATAGTTTGCTGAATCATCCATTTTTACAGTTGAAGGGCTTCACTCATTCTTCTTGCATAACAATTGCACAAATGCAGCCTAAACTGGGTATAAAATGCTCCGAGATGTTACTTTATACTCTCTGCACTCAGCTAGTTCCAGTACAAATATTACTCCCCATCAAGAGCAATGGCAAACAGAACTTAAAGAAGAAAATCCAGGGCACAAAATACTCTGGTTATATGACATGCTCCATGGAATAAAACATAACAAATTCTCACACACACAAAAGGCATTTTACTGCTACTTATTTTGCAACTTAGTTACTTATGTTGCTTTGAGCCAAAGATTCTATTATCAGTTAAGAAATAATCTTCTGTTTATTAAAAATGTTACTAGTGCTAACTTTGTTTTAGAATGAGCCTGTTTAGAAAAAAAAATTTGAACATGTTCACTTTGTTCATTTTGTGTTAGTAGCATAATATCTGAGTTATAAGTGCTTCTGGTAGTCATTACATAAGTCAGAACATAGTTCCTTATTTTTAATTGACTTATAAAATAGGAAGAGTTAAATCATGTTTTGCAGTATTAAAGGATCTTCATAAAAATTTCATTATTAAAAGTAACTTCTATCTCCACTATGCCTTTTGCATAATACCCCCAAGGTACTGTACAAATATTCTAAGCTAAATCTTACAACCCTAGCATGAAACACTGACAATAATGTGGGCTCAGGGGTACAGAAAGAGCCCTATAAGGTATTAGGTTCACTGTTCATCATCATCAAAACATCCAGGACTGAGAAGAAAATAATTTGAAAGTATCTGAAAGTCAGCAAGAAAAACACCAAGGAAGGTGCTGAGACCAGATTGACTGGATTCAAACATTCAGTCTTTTAAGACTTGTAACTTCATTCATCTCTGGAACAATATTCAGTGCTGGACATCTTTTGTCATAAATGTATGTTTTACATTTGTCTATTTCAGTAGTAGTGATAGCAATAGTGGTATGTGTTATTATTTCCTACATGTGCAAAACACCACTTTCTGAGTACCAAGGATACCCACATGTCTGTGACCTGACAAAAACTGAGTTACTGGACGAAAACTAACCTGTACTGAGTTACAACAGCATGGATGTCCATAGGTTATTGTGACTAAAGCACTACCAAAACTTAGCTTGGTTCTCTGCTTTTTGTTGGAGAAAATTAGTGTTTCAACTTTTCCTTTAGAGCTAAGCCTGTTAACAGCAGCAGCTTCCATAGGATGTACTTCTTGAACGTTTTAAAATAATATTAAGAGAAGTGTTAGCACATAAGCAACTCAGTGTTGCTCTTTAGGAAAGAAGAGTGACTAAGGCGGAGACTGACACACATCAGAGTAAGAAAAACTTTTCTCTCTGCACATCTTTTCTTGAGGTGCAGTGTGATTGTAAAGCTCCATTTTAGAAATACAGAACTGGTCAGGCATTAGTTCATAATATATTTGTGTTAAGTTTCATTCATTAATAAAACTAGTTAATCTATTTTCCACCCTTTAACCAAAACTAAGCTCTTCCTGAAACCCTTACTGTGTTACAGCACACTAACTCCTTTAATGAGCTTGCCCAAATCTACCTTAAGGGAGCTTATTTGAGCATTGCTATCCTCATTGTAAAAACCACAGTCACCACAGCCTCCTCCAATATGGCTAAGCAGTAGATCCACAGCTTTTGTCTAGCACTTAAGATAGGTAACATTCTCTTTGTATGCAAGTGTCCTATCAAGTTATTCATTTACCAGTTACTTTACAACATTCTTCTCCATCTTCTATTCTATATGTGCATATGCGTGTACAGAAAGACACACATACATTAAGGTGAAAACTGGAAAGTACACATAAATATCCAGTCCACAAAGGTCTTTCTAAATTCATAATCCTTCAGTCTTATCAGTACAACCAATCTTACTGATCTTTGCTAGGAAGCAGAAGTGCTAGGACAACAATATGAGAAACAGGGTTGTTCCCTGCCTGCTGAATGAAATGTGAATTTAAAAATCAGGAAATAATTTACTGTCTATTTCAATATACTCAAATATACTTAAAGCCTTATATACAGCAAGATAATCATTAATTAAATGTCGGGTTTCAGTTCATTTACATGTGTATTATTTGCACAATAAGGTGTTGTGTTATGCATTTTGTTGACATTCTTGTACTCTGCCAGAGAATATGCTGCACAGAATTAATGAAATAAATTATATGATTCTGCTTGTAATGTTTATTTACTGTATTATCACCATACAATTTAATTATTCTGTTCAGTTCAGACCTGACTGTCATTACACTCATGCAGAGATAGGGCAAACATTTCAAACTATAATGGTAATACTTTAACCACTTCGCATGAAATTATAGGCAATATTTAAATTTCTCTCCAAACTTAGAATAATTTCAGTCTGGGAACATACTTTTTACTTCAAGTTTGGGGGGCTTGTTTATTTTCCTTCCTAATAAGCAGGGTTATTTCTAAATCATTAGAGTTCCTTTAAAAATCAGGCTTTTGCATGCATATAGATTTGCTCTTGAATGTTTAATAAACAGTTTTGATTCAGAAATTAAAATTGGCAATTGATTAGACCACTCTAGAGCACAGTATAGCTCCACACTGATGAGAGCTACTCATATAGATTTTACTGAAGCAAGGCAGTGAAAATTGCACCTTGTATACAAGCACCTTTCTTAGAGAGCTAAATGGCAGATACTTGCTCTTTCATTGACTTGAACTTATTTGCAACCAATAACACAAACATGATAAAAATCTGGGTAGTAAAAATGCATTTGCTTAGATTTTAAATGGTTCATTTGAGACCTAATCTTGATCTTGTTAAATTTGCTGGTAAAATTCATGTAAACATCAATTGGAGGTTTAATCCTTTTGCAGATTAAAATGTTCTTGCCCGTAAGTGGAGTTGTTAACTATTGTCCACCTGAAAAAAACCCTGTAAAACAATCATATCTGCCTGAGTCTGAATTAGATGGCTCCTTCAATATTCATACTTGTGGTTCAGCAGAGGGGGAGGCTATCTTTCATAAGACACAGCAGCCAATTACTGCTTTAGACTTACTGAATAATTCACTAAAAAATGAATACTGGAAGAAGTGTACTTAATGCTTTAATCAGTTCTGAAAGTTTGATCAAAATGTGTGACTGGATCAAGCAGAAGCTTGGCACTAAATCTGATATGCCTTTTCTGAGAGGAAGATGCTCAAAAGATCTGGAGTATCTTTTTTGGTAAATTGGCAATTGTGATTGCCTGGGGGAGTGGACAGGGGTAGAGACTGTTTTATTGAACGGATGAGAATTCTGAAACAACAGGAAACACAATCTACAATGCTTTCCAAAAATGCCAGCACTGATATTAAACATGCATGCCTCATCCCACTTGAGTAATAAGAGTACTGTGACTTAAATTTATTTCTCATAGTGGGGAAAAACATATCCCACTGTGACAAAGCACTAGAATAACAATGAGACAACCTGGAGGATGAGTTCTGTGCTGTTCACTGTACACCTGTGCTGTAGTACCTGCCAGCCAGGTCCCATGGCCCCTCCATCCTACGTCCTGCAATCCTGTGCCAAACTGAACCCAAACAAAAAGACTGCTGGTAATGTTGCTGTGCTGCATGACTCCCAAGATGAAGTTCTAGCTCAAGAAAACTTATGGCAATGGTATTAACTATTTAAGCACTACTTGAATGCTAAAAACATGAATTCTAGGTTGTTATGTACTTCCTGCTCATTTTTCTTTCCTCATCCCAGAGGAACTGCAACAAAAGGTCTGTCCCTGTCTTCCCATATACTTGTTTTATAATCCAAGAGAATCTGGGATATAGAAAACACTTCTGGTCAGGAAGAAAATATCTCATTAGCATAACTGCAAGGTCCATTTCCTAGAACTTCCCTGGCCCAGTTCCCTAAACGTGGCAACTCCTACTACTTTCCCTGGACAAGCTCAGCACAGTCTCAGCAGGAAGCTTACCCTGATCCAAGGACACTTGCAGCAACAATGTGGTTTTACTACTGGATCTTTTTCAGGATCAAAAGAAAGATTATGTTGCTTAAAGCCTTCCCCTGGTTATCACAGGCCACCAGCCAATCTTACTGCATGGTAAGAAATATCCCATGCTTTCTTGTCCTTCTCTCCATGGACTCTACATCAAGCTACATTTGAGGGTGACGGGACGTCCAGCCTCAACTTGAATAATAAGGAAATGTTGTTATGCAGTAGCCCTTGGTAATTTATTGTTCTATAAAGAAAAATACAGGGAAAGAAGCCATCAAGCAATTCAACTAGGGCAACATACTTCAAGTTGCAACTCCCTGTGTTTAGCAGATGATAAAGACATTGAACATCAATAATGAAACCATATGGACTAAATTTTTTACCCACTCCATTCCCAGTTCCACTTTTTCTTGTGGCAAAGTCTGGTTTTGGCATTTAATCTGTTCTAGTCACCCCTCCCATCCCTTTGATTAAATTAGTTGCATATGTAGATTTGTGCTTGTGTGTTTTCTATTGTCAGATAGCATCTAATACTGCCTCTCTTTCAAATTACAGTAAGAAGAATGGGCACAAGCTACATTTTATCAGTGGGTTTCCCTACTGTCTTCTCAAAGAATGCAACACTTTTCTCCTCAAACTTCTCACTTTTTTGCCTTATCTTCATATATGTTGAAGAGTTCTTTGTGTGTTAGCTTCTGGTAGCTCACCTTCCTCTATTGAAAATACAAGCACTGTAAATGAAAAAAAAAAAATAAATTAAAAAGTGTTTTTTTAAAATAATTTTTTTTCAGCTTTTTTAAAGCTGGAAAAATCAAATTGCTTTAAGAAAAGAGCAGCAGGCTAATGTGATCCCACATCATTTCCTAACTCGTGGTGTATGAAGAGGCAGTGATGGATTTCATGCTGTGAGTGTTTTATAACTATACTGAAAAAATAGCATTTTATTGTAGGTTTGTTTCAGACCTCAAAAGCCTAATGATGGTCATACCAAAATAGCACAACATGGAAGTGGTAAAATAAACTCCAAGCAGATGCCTCATAGGAATAGTCTGTGCCATATGATTCCATGGTTTTACTAGGGAAGACTTTCTCATGCAGCTAGTCCAATGGATCATTAGTGAACCGGCCAGTCTTAGTGGACATTCCTGATCGCTGTGAAGATATAATTCCTCTTCCTGATCCTTAAGACTTGTTCACAAAACCTGAGAGATTCATATATCATGCTAAATATACTAGATCACTAATATATTGCAGAGGAAGCTTATTGAAAGTAGAAAATAAAATTTTCAGTGATACCATTATGAAAATCTTAATATTTTGTAGCTTTTTCAGATGCATTTCCGCAGTTTTCACCATTTCTAGATTCCATGTTACCAGACACATGCATTTGGGAAAAAGGATGTGTAGTATACATAGAAGAATGAGTCACAGAAGAAAAGGGCAGAAAAAGAAGGGAGAGAAATATCTAAAAATGGGAAATGGATGGCAAAAGAGAACACTAAATCAGAAAAGTGTGAAGCCAAATCGAGGACAGTTTTAAAATCTAAAAATAAAGCTTTCAAATAGATACAAATAGGAGTAGAATTAGTCTGATCCTCTATAGGGGATCTCTCTTTAAATTATTATTTGCAGTCAGACTGAAAGGGATTTTATTTTAAGTGCTGACCATTTTTTGTGAGGTGTAGCCTAAGAACCATGACTTATGTAAAGAGACTCCTATGTAATATTAAAGATAAAGAGAATTACTTGTAGCTAGAGAAAAATACTCCAGCTGTGTTCTTCACCACATTGGCTGATTAATACTGACTTTCTAGTCTTTGTATATTGCCTGATACCTGCTACTGCTTTTTCCAGCTGGTTAATATTCACTCAGCAGTAAGAGGAGAGAGCACCATTTCTTTTACCTGGGTGGTAGTTATGTGTTAGTAACAGCCTTGCTTGGAAAGATCCAGTGATTCATCCAAAATGTTGGAATGGGGTATCCTGATCCATCCGAAGGTGGCACAGAAAGGGCTTCTGAGTCTCTGTGGGTTTTGAGATGAAGTAGGATTTATTCGTGATGGTGCAGCAAAAGAAATGTTCTCAGAACTGTTTCTAAGAATAGCAGGATGACTTCTATAGCAATCTTGTGAGTAATTTGAGAGCAGCATCTCTTCTGTGTTTCTGAATCCCATGAGAACATTTGAAACATAAATATATATAATTGTACAACAGCCTTTTTTTTTAATCTGACTTTTTAAATTTAAAATAACTTGATTTGAATAATGAATTTTCTGTTGTCCACAGTGTTTGAAGAATCTTTGTGTTATTTGGAAAGTAAGAGCATGTGCCGTATCTTGGGCACATTTCTTTACCTTATCTGTGAGGTAATGATGAAAGTCTATGGAAATGTAAGTGGTAGATTTGAAAATGAAAGATCTGGGAGCTTCAGCAAGGCAATGTTTCTTCCACGTGTTTCATTTAATAGAAGCAATCTCTATACAGTAGCTAGCATATATGATCAGAAATATACTCATGGCCAACATAGGAGATAGTAATGGTATCACAGTTTGAGGTAATCCCAAAGCAAATGTCAGACACTCACCAATCTTAAAAGCCATTGATTACAATTCTAATGAAAAATCAAATAAAATGTTCAGAAGATTAGTAGTGGCAAGAGGCAGCTCCTTTTGCATTCTCAAAGTTCTAAAGTTGTTGGTCCCAAGGTCAGACTGCTTCAGGGCTGCCTTGTACCTAAATCATGAGACCTAGAGAATGTTTCTTAGCGAATTACTGCAAAACCATATATTCCCAGTAACAGTGTATTTCCTTTGGAAACATCCCTTGCACTGCTGGGTTAGCAGACATCAAAGAGACTATTTCCTGTAATCTAGAAGAATAGGATATCTTTACATTTCATATATTTATGGCTGCCATAAGCTTATGTTTCTCAATAATATAACTTTACATTCTCACACCAGGCAAAAATTTGATCCCAAACCTTCTATAAGCCATACAAAGCACAGCAGCATTTCTAAAAGCACAGCAGCATTTCTAAAAGCAAAACTGAAAATGTATATGTTAACAAATGCATATTTGGAATTTTGTAGCATTTGTTAGATCAGTAATAGAGTGAAGCATGGAAAATTCCTAACAATAAGACTCAGATGGCACAGAACTTGAAAATATATACAGGAACAGTAGGCCATAAAGACTGCCTGAAAGTTCAAGCAAACTGCTATAGTCAATGTCATCTATATAAATGCTTAAGTAATAAAAGCCAGAAAAAGCTGACTGCTACATATTGTAATCAAGTCCTCCACCTCAATATTAAGCAGCTGATTTTGAAAGTTCGTAAGTAATAAGAAACTTAGTGCCATATAAAAAAAAAATGGCTTCCTTGATTCTTTCTCTTATGACTTTTCCTATTTTTGTCTATTCCTGCACTTTTAATAACTTCAACAAAAATCATTTATCATCTTTATCACATCATTAATATTGTGAAGTAAATTTTTTCTGATGGTTTCAGGAGATTGGGGACAAAAAATATACCAACATGCCAAATGTTTTGCTTGACTTCTCATTCCTGCAGATAAACTTACTTTCTTTATCTGTTTTGAGCAGTGGTTATAGGAGTGCTTCTCAGATGGTATTTTTATTTTAACAGAGGTAATTGCTATGTTGATTCAGGAGGGCATATCAGCAAAGAGATGGTATCTCAAGACTTCTTTGATGGTAATCTAAAAGACAAGAGTCCAAAGAACATGCTCCAAGTGTATTTTTCACTGGATGGCCTTTTGCAGTGCATCAGGAATCTGTGTCCTAAGCACAGCACATTTCTAGTCAAATGACTGAAAAAAAAAGTTATTTGCTTTTACATTAACATTTGCATTTGCACACTAAGTGGATTTCTGCATAAAATATATTCCAGTCAGCTTCTTTCTCCATTGACTTCCAAGAAAGTTTCACTCTTGGATTCTCTGTTGAGGTTTAATTTTTTAATTTCCCAAAATGCTTTACCAATCCACTTCTAGCATGCCCACTCTTACTGTTCTAAATTGATGCATAGCCAGTCAAATAACAGTTCCCAGCAATCTCAGATATGCAGCATTTTCAGGTACACATTTTCTAGTAACAGTAGGAGAATAATGTGTGGTTAACATATTAGAGTGAAATCAAGAAATCTAGAATCAATTCATGCTCTCACCACAGGGACTCAGTACAACCTTGGGCTAATCACAGCAGAAAAAAATATACAACACATATCCTCAGGCATCTGATGATCTAGGTGCCTCACTCACAATCTAGTCTCCCAAGCCAATTCCAGGCAATGGACAGATGTAGGTGTCTCCCACTTCTGTCCTTAAACAGGATTGGACTTCCACTCCTCATTGGATTATTCTCTACGTGCTCATTCAATGGCCAGTGCAATGAAGCCCAGATTTTGAGAACTGTAGACACTCTGACACCAGCAGCATCAGAGCCTACCAAGCAGGTATAATGTCATGGAAGAAAAATAGCTGAAAATGTTTATTAATTTTGAAATGCTTAATTTTTCAGGAACAACTGAGATACAAATTTTCAGAAACAGCTGGTGCATCCTCTTCTGAGGATAGGCTGAGGGAGCTGGGCCTGTTCAGATTTAAGAAGAGACAACTGGGAAGGGACTTCTCTGAAGGGAGGTGGTCAAGAGGATGGAGCCAGACTCTTCTCAGTGGTGCCAAGCAATAGGACAAGAGGCAAGGGGCCGAAACTGATGCATAGGAAGTTCCACTTGAATATGAGGAAGAACTTCTTTACTGAGTGATCAAGCACTGGAACACGAGTCTCTCTCACTGGAGATATTCAATAACTGTCTGGACATGATCCTGTGCCATGTGCTCTAGGATGACATGGAGGTCAGACTAGATGACCCTCTGTGGTCCCTTCCAACCTGACCCATTGTGATTCATGCACAAGATATGTGTTCACATACATGTATGTGTATGTGTGCATGGCTACATGTGTGTGTGTCTGTGAATGAGCGTGTGTGTGTGTGTGTGTGTGTGTGTGTGTGTGTGTGTGTGTGTGTGAAAGACATTTTAAAAGCAAGGGTACTTCACAAGCATTTAGAAGACTGATTTAGCAATGGAAGAATTCAACCAAAAACCCAGAGCACATTTCCAGCCATGTGTTCTTCATTGTACTTGTCTGCATTTCCATCTAGAATGAATAACTGGAAACACTGTGTCAGTACACCAGATCACAAGAGGAGCAGGATGCTTCTTAACTACCACACATTTTGTAAAGGAGAAAAGGCTGTTTGCTGTAGTGTAAGTCAGATCAGGCTGAAGAGAAGCAATTCTGTCTCTTCCTCCCACACACAGACAATTTACACCTGCACAATTCAGCTGTGCTGAAGCATTTTAATCAATCTCAGAAAATCAAGAATAGGGTTTAAAATTCCCTTCTCAGGGAAGATCAGAGATCTCAGGAATGTCATATCATATATGTTGCAGCTGGTGTGTACTATGGAAAGAATTAAAAATAGTTTCTAAAACCTTACTAATTTTTTATGTATTTGTGAATTTGATTTAGTCATTAAATTAACTGAACACTGTTCTTTGTACAGCAAATACATGTACTTTGTTATTTACAGTGGGAGATTTTTTTATCCTTACAGAATGTGGAGGCTAAGAGGAAATATGTAAAGCATTACTATTATCCATGATTCATTGACGACAGGGCAGTTTTTGTCCATACTTCTTCAGAAATCGTGTTTCTTACAATAGTGCCAACTAAGAAAAAGAGCCCGTTTTTCTAAGCACTATGGAAACAGAATAATCTTAAAACAAGCCCTACCTCAAACAGTTTACAACCTAAGGAATGAGAGAAAGCAGATAGGGGTTGTTACTCTTTATGTCTTGCCTTGTATAATGAAATTGTAAAGAATTACATAAATTGTTACTAGTTCTGATGTAGATTTTGATTTTCAGATTAAACTGAAACTAAGTATGGTTTCTGCCTTACTGTTTCAAGACACATTTCAGTTTCTGGATTTGAATGAACCTGACAACCTTCTTTCTCACAAAGGCTTTTAGTTTTACTTCCACAGTTTTTTAATCAAACTTGGATGAAAGGGGAGACATGCTGAAGGTTTTCTGATGCCTTCTAATCAGAATTCTAAATCAGATGAGGCACCAAAATCAGATCACACTTCTTTGTACTTAATATTAACACTGTTTATTTGCCCTTAATTGTTTTGAAGTTGTTAAAATGCTCTCATATAAACTGCCTGCAAATGTTAGCAGACTGAGGTAGCAGGGGGAAATTTGATGGACAAAAATAGCTTTAAGGCCTTGAATGATAATTCTATTTTTGGGAAGGAAAAAAAAAGAGAGAAAAACAAAGAAAACAACCCAGTTATCCTGTCTCTACTCCTTCTGTTTACAAAATGCCTCTTCAAATCTCATTTAAAAATAAATGCAGGAGCAGTGGTCTCCATGCCACCTTACAAAGTGCAGATGTTTCCCATCAATTGTTGAAAGGAAATCATCAAGCAGCAAAAAGGCAGCAAGCAGAGTTCCTAAAGCACTGCTCTTGGATTAGTCCTATTTGCATCTGGATGGATGTCGATGTCACTGAAAACAGCTATGGTTATGAGATGGACTGACAAAGCAAACTAATGGCAGCAAAGGGTGGTATTGCACCAGAAAAACCGGGTAACTTTGAGGACTGGAGTAGCAGAAGTGAAATTCAAACACTAAAGTCAAGCTTTTTGAAACTAAGAACAGAAGTTTTACTGTAAAATACAAGCTTTTCAGCTAGAGGAGACCCAGGAGGAGAAGGACACGTAAACATCAACTGGATACAAAACTATTTGAGCTACCAATCTGCTATAACCAAAGAAAAATAGAAATACATTCATAGGCTATATCATAGATAGGGAAGGATTAACACCATTAGCAAAGAACCCTGGCAATAACTCATATGAACTGCACAATTGCTGTGTTTCATGTTCAAGAAGTATTCATTCAAGCTAAAGTAGTTACAGAGATGGGCTTTTCAACTGGTCTTGGAAATGGAGAGCCAGGCATATGAGAAGAAAATGGAAGACTATGGTCTGGTTCAACTAGAACATGGAGACTGATGTTATGATGGACTAAATATATCAAGGGGGAAATAACTATTTAAGGTAACAAACAGTGTTGTCACATGTTGAACACATGGGTATAATCTGAATAGACTGAATGAACAGATTTAGGCTGGATATTAAGATGTTTTCTCTTAATTAGGGGATGAAGACAGAGATCAGCCTCCCACTAAGTATGGAGGAGAAACACATTGGGTTGCTCTAACACAGCAGTTTGTTCTAACACTAACAGGTCAGTACAACAGAGAAATTATCTAACACAGGTGCTCATGTGAGCCGAGCCACGTAAGTTAACAGTTTTTTGTCCTTATTACTTTATAGAATTCTTTCAGCTGTGTATGCAAAACTTCATTTTTGAGTTGAAGTGATGTTTCAGCAGAGTAACTGAATCCTTTATTCCTGTATGTATATACCCAAACCCACTGAACTAATCAAATAAAATATATGGGTTAAAATACTGGAAGTCAACTATTTATGCTCAAATGATTCATGTGCGTCATGCCGTGCTGTGTAAGGTGGGGACTCAGCCATCCAAAAAGGTTGTGATATTATTTTAAATACTGTGTTTTCCAGGGCATCCCTAAAGCCAACAGTTTAATTCCTTCCTACTTGGCATTGTACAAAATGTTACTATAAAAAAGAAAATTTTTAGTTTTATTGTTTATACCCTGGAGATGTCAAATATTCCTAGAGAGCTGGTGAGCAGGCATTTTACTGACATGCCCATGTAACACTGAAATACACTGAAAATAACTAATAAATTTTTTTGGCACATTTGTCCCTAAACTTGTATGTCTGTGATCCATCCACTAACAAGTACTGCCTTAACAACTGACAGACAGCTTCAACATCTTTTCCATTTGTAGCTGACTGTATGTCTCAAAATAATTAATTTCACCATTGATAACTAAATTGTACTTGAGAAAGTAGAGAGAACAATGTAAAAGTATTTATTGTGTCCAGTCTTTTTTCAGAAGGATTTAGTGTGTCCTTTTTCTTTGTAACTCAGCTCTCTCTGAGGTCCGAGACTACCTTTTTATGGTTCACAAGTTGTTGCTGTAATCAACTTGGCTGCAGGCCCAAAGCAAGCTGTGTGACTCAGTGACAGTTGCAATCAGAGCAACCAGGAAAAAGACAAAGAGCCAATACATTTGGAATCCACAGCAATGGACGAAAATGTTTGAAGAGCTTTCAAAGAAGTCTATTGGTTGGAGAGTTTCAGATTAAACTGATGTTTAAAATATTAAAGATAATTACCAAGGAACCGGTATACAGCATCTAATGCTGCTTTTTTTCCCCCTTATTTTAAAGAGTATTATGTTTCAGTTAGATTCAGTTTTGTTAATGCCCCACAATAAAATGTTTCACTGTTGCTGTGCAGCACAAGACTATTGTTTAGGAAATGCTTAGAGATCTTTTAATACAGGGTGCAAGTTCTACTATCCTAAAGCTGCAAAGAGGTCAAGAATGTCATTAACTCTATGCATGAGCTTAACTCTTAGAAACATCAGTGAGATTTAAATATGGCCTAGACATAAAATTAGTTGATTTTATTATGACCATGTACCATCCCAGAGGCCCATATATCTTCTTGAAAAACAACACATTTCCTATTTGCAATTTGCAGATTGCTTTGAAATCAAAAATGTTACTTCATTAGAAAGTACCTAAATTTTTTCTTCTTATAAATAATAAAGTTCATTGGTACAAATTTATTGTGTAAATTCTTTCACAAGCATTTTGGTAACATTTGTGTGATCTGCTTGTGAGAGCAATCAGGAATCCATGCTAACACTCTAGGGAGGAGTTGAATCTAGGGTGAGATACAGACGATGTTAAATAGTTACACCTGTTCTGCACTTTCTGCAAGGAGAGGAAAAATGCACAAGCATATGAGAACGAGTTAAAGATATCCTGAATAGCTCCAACTTATGTAATAGTACTCCCACTTTCTCTGCTAGCAATTCATTGCTTCTTCATGAACAGAAATGTACTTAAAAGTCACCCACAATCACACATATGAATACAGTCCCACTCTCACATTTGTACAGTGATTCCTATAATATTACCTTGTATCAAGCAGCCTAAAAATGAACTTCTAAGGAAGAACATACAATACACATTTTAAATAGCCCTGGGAACTCAGCAGATACATCAATGAGAACTATGACATGTCCCCTTGTCACAAAGAGCCTTCAGTTACATAAAATTGCCAGATTGGCTCAGATTAGTTGTCCATCGAGTCTTGAATCCTGTTTTTGAAGGTGACAAGTACCAGATGCTTCAGAGGCAGGTGCAAGAAACCCCCATACTGAACACTTATGTAATAGAGAGGGTTCTTCCTAAAATCAGGCAGTTGGTGGGTGGCTTGTGCTTCACAGCAGGAGAGTTTATAATGCCGTGAAATGTTTATCTTCGTTATGTAACCGTTGATGTGATTACCCATCTATAGTCAGCTTGGGCAAAAAGTGCCACAGGGCTTTTAATAAACACTGCTAATCAAGACCTTGTTTTATTTCTCAGCTGAGAGACATCAGAGCAATTGAGGATCTGAGAGACCCTAGAGTATTATATCAATTTGCCAGACTGATCATCTTTTACAATGTAGAAAGTACTCTTAAGTAGGGTTTGGCTATCTAAAAGGTGAGTGTCTGGTCTAAGCTAGTCACTAAACCACAAATAGATCCCAGTGCTGATAACTAGAAGCAGTGAATTTTTAGGGTTACACACGATGAATTGGGGAAGTAGGCAACAGGACTTTTTCCTTCAAGTCCTTCTTGGGAAAAAAAAAGAAATCTCTTAGGCAAATTGAATTAAAAATAGCCCAGATCTGAATCAGACTACAATTCTAAGATAATATTAATAATCTCCACTACTCTAGATGAAATACAGGGGTTTTTTCTCCTAAAATAAAAGGATGAATTTGCTCCATAGTAAAGAAGTAAGAATGGAAACTTGCAGTCAGTATAAGTACCAAAAGATTCATCTAAACTGGATGCTTGATTTTTAAATAAGCTTATATTGGTGGTTTAGATTTTTGTTATACTTCTCCGAGTTAAAGCTATTCTCCAAGAGGCAGCATGCATGCATAATGATTAAATTGAATTTGTTTGATGGTATAATCATGTCATTAGTTAATTTAGCACAGCTCTGTATGGCTTCTAGAAATAATGGCACATACATAGTAGTGATCACATTCGTTTGCAGCACAAGACCATTTGTAGGAAAAATAAGAACAGTGCAGAAATTCTCTGGGTTTAATATTCTTTTAAACTAAAATATTCTGATGAAACGGCAAAAATGAGCATGGTGGAGGAAGATACCAGAGTAACTGGGCACCTGAAGTGGTAGAAGGCAAGTTCCCTCTTTGCTATCCTGTTACTGTGCAGTCTGTTTTCTAAAGCTGACTATGTGCAACATTCACTTGCACTTGAGTTAACACTCCATTGCGACCTTGCTTATCCATTCCTGATTTCTTTCTGCTTCTATCGGACCAGAAAAGCTTGAGAGAATTATGTATCCGTTTGCACATCTGAGAGACCCTTAAAAATAGAGTGGATATTTCCATTCTCATTTCTAGAAGTGAGGGAAATCAGGGTGGAATAAGAATTATCCTCCCATGGAAGTCAAGTGATGTAGGAACTTACTTCCTCATGACTGAACATATTAAATGGTTGTGTAAATGCTCCTTGTTCATTTTACTGAAAAAGAAACAGGTCTGCTTGAACTCCCTGCAGCAGTAAGCTGAAATTTACCCATCTGTGCCCTGAAACGCATTAAAAGTCTGCATAACACTGACCACAGCATCTCAGTTGAAATCCCTTCAGCTACATTGCAAGCTCTTGTTCCACCACACCACACCCTGGAAATATTTGAAATGAATTGCCAAAGACTGCACAAAATAGGGATGCAGGGCTAGGAAGAGAACCAGGACTTCTGATGGGTCATTCTGTGTTCAGAGCATTAGGCCACAGTTTGCCCTAGACAGCGCATTTCTGCATATGGTACAGAAATGTGTCTCCTGTTGCTATTTCATATGGGCTGAAATGACTGCAATGAAACTGTCCCCCATTGCTGCCCAGCAGGTACCACTGAAATTTCTGAATATATCTGGGACTTTCCCTTTGGAGGATCCTGAGAACTGATTTTTTAGGTGACTATTGATCACAACAAGTCAAAAAATAAATGAAAAAAAAAAAAGTATGAAAGCTTATGTTAAATTAAGAACAATATTCTAAATAAGATTTTTGCAAGTTCTTCACAGAATAATTACTTTTCACTTTACAAGCATTTGTGAACAAATGAGACTGCAGCCTTTTTCAGTGTACTTAAATAGTCTGTTTTCTTCCTTGGATTTACCCAAATTTTGTACCAAGCCACACTTGAGGCTGGTATAACTCACTGCCTCCATAAAAAGCAGTTTTGCATTGTCACCATCTTCTTGCTCCCCATGTTATCCATTCTTGGGTGAGTGTGAGTGTTTATCTAGGTGCATGGTTAGCTGGAAATACTGAAAGACTAATCAGAATGTTTTTCCCACGCTAGTTTTAATCTAAGTGAACATCCCAGTGAAGTACATTGCCCAACACACAGATATTTGGGCCACCTGAGATGCCAGATAGGAAAGGGAACAGAGTAGGAGGAAGGTGACGTTGATTGTTTCAGTAGCAATGCTGTCCTAACTGGCCTTACCTTAAAGCAGGTAAGATGTCACCAAAATCAAACATATATTAATCCCAAAGCACCCTGTGAGCATGCTCAAAAAGGACAGAATAAACATCCTGAACCACAGATCACCACTGCAACTGCTGTGCACATCAATCACATCTGCCACATCAATATCACAAGATGTGTTCCCCATCCTCCCACCTGGGTCTCCATCTTTCCAACACGTAGCAGTGATTTCTATCCAGATAGTTCTAGGTTATTGCAAATCATTAGCTGGAATAATTTATGAAACCTTGATATTCTGATGAGTTAGATTTATCTCAAATACATTAGAATTGATAAGGATTTAACTCTAGCATTGTTTCGTATCTTGCTGAAAAACATTTTCTGAGCCAGTAGCATCAAGTAGAACAAATAATTTTTTTTATCCCACATGCAGTAATAGGATTCCTACTTAGAACTTAACAAAATCTGACTTTGTTGATATACTAATATAGATTTAATCAGCTCGGTTTAGCTAAATCCTTATTAAGATGTGTGTAGTGACCACCCAGTGTTTTAACTCACACTAGGATTGTGATGAAAGCTACTGCAGAAGAAATTCCCAAATGACCTCTAATAATTTTCCTTAAAATGGCAGAACATCCGTCTGACCTTCATTTTTTGTAAATGTGTCATTAGCATGTGGATACAAATATAAGCATCATGGTATTTTGTGGAGGCAGAGTTTAAAACTTTCATACTTAGGACTCAGAGCTATGAATTGGTCACTTAAGTTCTGCAATGACTGACTAATCTGGATTGCATTACTTCCACTGATCCTATTATGGATTTTAAGATGTGAATGCCATGCAGATCAGAATTTAGCAACCTAACCCCCATAATACATCTATATATAATTCTTCTGCCACAGACTCAGTCTGTGCTACAGGACTCTGTGCACTCTGTCCTGCTACACTCCATGGCCACTCCTGACTACCTCTTTCATCAGAGGTGTCACAGACACACGTGGAACCATTTCAAGGAATGGTGAATAAGAAGACTGGGCCAAATGTATATGTTTTGTACATGTTTGTACATGTGTTGCCCATGATGGCATTTGGTAAGTGATCTCTCTGCTGGACCTTATCTCAATCCACAAACCTTTCATTATGTTTTCTCTCCCCAGTCCAGTTGCAGAGGGAAGTGACAGGGATACTCTGATGCATGCCTGGTGTTCAGCCACACAACACATACACAGATTTCTTCTTGTATGTTATACGGCTTCCAAATAACATACCTTACATTCATTTTGCTTTTGCTGTAACAGTTGCCTCCTCAGTTCTCATTTCAAAAGTTCCACAGCTACCAAAATGTTAGAGCAGAGCAATGTCATTGACATATAAATTAGTTTTCGTAAAGTGCAACTTAAGAGGCATTTGGTATAGCAAAACATCAAGTGCAATGTAAAAAAGAATGATTTTTAACCTCACTTGTCCTCTTCCATTCTGAGCATATCTTGTCTCTAGCTAAGGAGTCACCTCTGTACCCACACCAAAAAGTGTGTACATTTCAGCAGCTCTAGTGAACAGAATAACAGAATAACTTTTTAGAGGTAACTTTTCTAAGTCATAGAGAAGGTGGCCAGATTTCAACTCAGAACACTTAAATTGTCCAGATTATAACAGAAAGCAAAGAGGCACAGAATTTACAAAGACAAGGCCCCAAAACATGTGGTGGTTGGGACACAAAGTTTTAAGCTGTCTGAGGTGTCTGAATAGTGACACATATGTCTAACTTCTGCCTTGCTTGCACAGGCAGGACTTACACGTACTACAAAAATCAACCATTTGCATTGAAAACACCTGTTCACTTAATTCTGCTCAAAAGAATCAAAATTGGAAAGCCCTGACACCAACTGCTGCTCAGCAAAATAATACCAGTACTCCAGGACTATGTTCTTCAACCTTTCTAACCTGGCAGAGGAACACAATCAAACAGAATTTCAGAATTGAGACACAAATCAGAGCAGATTTTCTGTCCTCTTTAGGATACTCAGGCAAAAAAACTGCTTGCAAGACCTCTGCTTCACATACTGTTGCATGAGACTGCTTGCAGAAGTCGAAGGGCCTGCCATAGGTGAAAAAGCAGTGGGTCCTTCTCCTCTTACTACCTCCACACAGCAAAATAGAAGCCCAGGATGAGTTTCACATTTTTCAGTTGACAACTGAATACACGTTTTATTCTTAATAAAGACAGTTATGAAAACCTTAGGGAGACTGAAATGATTTGAAATTGAGGTATACTAAAAACCAGTTAATTTTATTGAATTGCCACTATGAAAATAATTTTTACATTAAATATATTTAAGATATTACAATAAAAAACACACACCTAGATTAATGATCTTGTCAGCATTGTATCTCATTCGTCAGATGCAGTGAATAGAGCTCTACCACCATCTGACAAACTGAACTATTCTTGAGCATTTTTGTACAGAATCATGCTAATTGACTTAGCTTAATCAAAACAACAACATACAGGATGTTAAATATTTCAACTTTAAAGCCAAAAGAAAATGGGAAATAAATTAGCAGGAAGTCACATTATCTTGCCAGTCACAAGACAGGAAGTTCTCTGAAAGGATTCTTACTGCCAAGTAGAATATTATATTGTGCCAACAGCTGAGTTTTACACTTTTCATGTGAATTGTAGAATTATATAAAATTTGGTTTGTAATGTATTTTTAGTATCTGGATGAGGTTGTGCCATGAATATTTGTTCTATTTCTGAATGTACTCTTCTGAAAAAAAAAAATTACAAAACAATTGGAAAATTTTCCCCAAAGCCTCCTAGATAAAGAAGCAAATTTTAATATGGAAGATTTGAGATGTATGCTGCTTGAAACATGTTAGTGTCTTTATCAGAGAAAGTATGATAGCAGTGTACTGTAATTGAACCACTAAGTTTATGGTAGAACCCTCTTATAGAAACATGGAATTTTGACCCATAGAATATTGCAACATAAACTATCTAGAAATGAAACACGCCTTTCTTTGCCTTCTAGGTAAGATAAAAATAGATTTTGTTTAAAATGCTCCAAGTAACCATTCCACAAAATAAAAATCTGACTAAAACTCTATATGCCTAGTGAAAAGGAACAATTTCCTTAACAAATACGCTTCATAAATGCAAGTGTCCTGCCTCTGGGCATTCCATCAAATGATGCAAGTTTATAGTCTGGCCTTCAGTGATGTGAGGCACTCCAGATTCCCTTGAAATGGTAAAAACTCTTTCTCCTGATTTCTCATGTTCCCGTCTCTCCGTTTCTTGGGAAAAAGTCAATCAACAGTAGTGTGGGAACCAGACACATTATTATTGCCAGGGGAGCTTGCCCCATCTTCTTTAAACAGAGAACAGGGCATTGCCACTCCTATAGTACCACCAGAGTTGGGAAAAAAATCTCATAGTTCCAGGAAAAAATTAAATGGGATTACAATTGACTGAGAAGGTTCTTAGAGAGCAGCTGTGAAAAACTGAGGAAGAACACAGGAAGCCTGGGATAATGGAATGTACATCGGCAAAGTGATGCCTTAAAGCAGCAGCACCACTGTTTTGGGTTCTCCATGAAGTTTGGACAATGAAATATATCAGTTGGCAAGCGTGCATCCAAAGACAGAGACAAAGGAAGAAATAAAAATCCAACCGACAGACAAAACCACAGAATAATCTTTTATTATAACCTAATTTACTTGATGGTCTGACTCATGATTTTTGAGTCCTCCAGGTTTGCAGCCCTGCTCCACTTTTTCATCAGATCAAACAGCACATTTACCATGTAAGTTCCTGAAAAGGAATTTGGTTGCTGCTGCTTCTTGATTTCACTGCTTTACCGAAATCAACTAAAAATGCTTCCATTTCAGCGTGCATTTAGTAAAACGGACAACTCGCGCCTCTCGTGCCCTCGCTCCCTTAGAACCGCAGTTACGAAGTCACGGAAATCATTACAAAAAGGGCCCCGTTTTTCCACGTCTCCGGAGAGCACACTGGTAGAGGCTCGCACGGCACCGCTCGAAGCGGCGCAGCCCGGGCTGCCCTGACCGCCCTCCTCGGCTGGCCCGTGCAGCCGCTCCACGCCGCGTCCCAGCGGGACCCGGGGGCGGAGGGCGGGCGCTGCGGGAGGAGCCGCCCGGAGCAGGTATCGGGCAGGGGGTCCCACTTCACCAAGCCCCCCGCGCTCCCCAGAGACAGCCGCACTTTCGCGGCTACGCTCACTCCGGCTTAAAAAAGTAGCAAAAGAGCGGGAGCCCAGCCCGCAGGCGGAGACTCCGGCGCTCAGCCGTGCTTGTCCCGAGCCCCCAGCCGCTGCGGGCGCTCGAGCCGGGCCCTCCGCTACCGGCGGCCCGTTTCCTCCCCCCAGTCCCGGGGCGGCGGCCCCGCTTGGAGCAGGGACCGCGGGGCCCGGCGGGGCCCGGGAGCGGCGGCCCCGCGCCCTCGGAGCAGGAAGGAGCGCGGCAGCGGGCAGCCCGCGTATCCCTCCGCGGCGCCGTGCGTGCGTGTGCGGCGGCGGCTCCCCGGGAAGCGCGTGAGGCAGCGCCAGGGGGAGGGAACTACTTTCAGGAAACTCGAGCGTCGGGCAGCGCCGGGCGCCGCGGGGAGGGCGGCGGCGCGAGCCCGTCCGGTGGCGGGCGCGGGTCAAGGGGATTACTTTCCTCCCCTCGCTCTTCCCTCCTCTCCCGCCTCCCTTTCCCCCGTGGTTATTTTGGATCAAGCTGTGGCGGCGGAAGGAGCCTGAAGTCAACGCTTCCGCCCAGTTTTCCTGTGAGGAGGAGGCGGGGGCGGCTGCGAGGAGCCGAGGCGGCGGCAGCGGCCGCTAATGGAGTTGCTGCCGGGGAGGAAGCGCCGCCGCTGAACTTCCCCGCGGGCTTTCTCCCTTCTCTCCCCCTCATCCTGCAGCCGAGGGCTCTTTTCTCGCCGTGGCAGCTCCGCTCCCCCTCCCTCCCCGCGCCTCTCCTCACACAAACAGCCGTGACGCATCCTCGCTCTCCGCCGTCCCCCCCTTCCCACCCCCAGGCTGGTTTAAAACGCCTCCCTCCCCCCGTCGCCAGCCTTCTCCTAGGGGCCGGCGCGTCCTCCCTCCGCAGTGTTCGGCGTCGCTTTGGAGGGGGTGGGAGATCCTCGCCGAGCCTCTCTGCCCGCCTTTTCCCCTTCCCTCCCCGCCTGCCCCGGCCTGTGGCGGCTCCGGTGTCTGGAGGAATTTCTGCCGCCGCCTGCCCCGGCTGTGCGCGGGAGGCGGGCGGGCAGGGAGGGAGGCGGCCGAGCAGCAGCAGCAGTAGGAGGAGAAGGAGGAGGAGGAGGGCAGCAGCGAAGGCGGCTGCAGCGGGAGATGAGCTGCAGCGGGAGGACGGTGCGGTGCAGCTTTTTGCGGCGGGGAGCCCTCCCTTGTCTCCACAACTCTGTCCCACTCTAACTGGGAGCAGCTAAGTAGCAGAAGATCCTTGGTTTTTGCTTCTGTTTGCACCACTACCTTCACCATCACCACCATCATCATCACCATCTCCAAAGACAGGGGAAATACGCTGCACCGCCGGACAACAGGATTTCGGGTTTCCAGGATAAAGACCGCTCTCCTACTCCTTTCCCCCCCCTCCCTTACCGCACGGCCCGTGCCCTGGCCGGGGGCGGCAGATCGGGGGGGGGTAACAATGGTGAAGTTTCTGGTGAGTTCTGGCTGCGCCCTGGCTGCGTCGGTGCTGCTCCGTGTGCCTGTCGGATCGTGGTGAGGAGAAAATGAGCGAAGAGACGGCGACTTCTAACGAGTAAGTGGCTGTGCGCCCCCTCCCCTCCGCACCGGGGTCGGAGTGGGGATGGGGCTCGACGCGTCCCTTCGGCTCCGCGCCCCGCGGGGCCTTTGCCCGCGCACGTACGTGTGCTGTCCTCCCCCTGCGCGGACTGCGCATTTCTGCTCGCGTACATGGAAGTCCAGAAGCTCCCTCTTTGTGAAGGAGCTTGGTTTGGAAGGGCTACGAGCCACGGCCAGAAAAGCTTGGTTTAGTTAAAGCCCGGTAGAAAACGGTGCTGATAACGATGCTGTCTAGGAGAGGGAGGATGGATCCGAAATGTCCAGAGAGGTGTCGGCACGTACTACCTCTGATAATATCCTATTACTTGTAGATATTTCACATGGAAACTAGTGTGTGGGAGCTTCATCCTGCAGGAAACTGCTCCTGAATTTTAATTGGATGAGTCAGTCAGTGTAAATACAGCTTAAACCTACCCTAAAGCCCTTTTTTTTTCCTTTTATTATTTTTTTTTTAATGAGCACTTGGAACTTTTTCCCCCTTCCCTTCCCCCTCCCCACCCCCCAGAGAGGAAAGGGATAGTTCAAGGATCTCTCAATATTTTTACTGTGACTGGTTTGGAGGAAATCCAGAGGAGATTGTGTGTGTGCGGCTGTATTCCCCTGCATGTAATCAGTCTTTGAAATACATTTGGGTCGGAGGCGATAAATGTTTGTCAGAAAACATCTGAGTTCTTTATGGCGTTGAAAAATGAATATAAAGTATTTTGAAACTTTTCTTGTGATCGGAAAGTTTAAAGTTGATTGCTGCGGTCTCTGAGCCGTAGCGTTACGATTTGCCATGTCGGTGTTTGCTCGGGCTGATTTTATGAATGATGCGGTGACGGCCGCGGCCATGGCGGTGGGGAGGGAGCGCTGCGCCCATTGTATCTGGTAGGTAGCGGTGAGCGGCCGGGGAGCAGCCGAGCTGACAGGCAGGGTGCGGACGGGGCTCCTCCGGCAGGAAAGGTGGATTTCCCATTTCACTGCCTTCTTCCGAGCAAAGCCTGCGCACCTTCCTGTGCGCTCCAAAGGCGGCGTTCGGTTCCCCGGGGAGCGGCGCGGGTTGGGCCCCGCGGGGAGCGGAGCCTCCGGGACGCGGGGCTCGGGCGCTGCCGCCCGCGGCGCTGAGCGGGCCGGGGGGAACCGAGCCGGGGGGAGCCGCCGCGGCGCCCGCGGGGCCGGGAGCTGGGGCCGCCGCCGCCGCCATGTTTCCTTTTTTTTTGTGAATCGCTCTCATTTGCATACCACAATCTCCATTCATAAAAAAAAAAAAAAAAAAAAAAAATTACGAAAAAAGAATTGCTGTCACCACCGCTGACCTGCGGCGGAACCTGCCCTGCGGAGCTCCCGAAGCGGCTGCTCCCGGGCCGAGGGCCAGCCTGCGGCCCGCGGCCGGCGGCGGAAGGTCTCCAGGACCTGCTGTATTAATATGTGCTGTTCGCTGCTTGTTGACACAGTTATGTGGGAAATATCAGCTCGGGGAGGTGCTGGGAGCACGTGATCCGCTCCATTCATAAAATACCTGGCTGTCCATTCACAGTGCAGTACAGTGTCTGCATTCAGCAGCCTCGCAGATCAGACCTGCATGGGAAGGGAGAGGCAGCCAGGCCGGCAGGTTTATCGGAGAGGGCAGCAGAAAAAGGGCTTATGGCTGCGAGCACGGGAAGTCACTGTAAAGGGAGATATGGAGGGACAAGAAAGGCTTATTTTTATGGTTCATGTTTATCCTTTTCCTAAAAAGGAGCATTAATTCACAAGTACCTTCTCTCTGCACCATCTTACATTTAAACTAGGAGAGTTTTCTAAATAAAACGTTGAAATATTTTCCCCTTTAGGAATACTGAGTCAAAAATAGAAAACTGAAAATCAATTCATTATTATGAACATATTTTCAAGACTGTGTTAATCCATTTGGAGTAATTCATATTTTATTGAACAATAGTCTTACATCTGCAAGAGATCAACATGGTGCGGAAGGAAGTCAGTCATACCTAATGAGGCATCTGAAAATGTTGCCTATTATAAAATACAGGTGACAATGAAGACAACTAAATTGATAGAAATCAACATCGTGATTCTTTTTTTTTATCTGTTCACTTTGAGAATTTTACTACAGATTAGCAGTCATAGTTTCTCCTTAACCTATGCCTTGACTAAAGAGACCTCTGAAATATCAGAATACCAGAAATGTTTTTCATATGACATAAAATGTTTCTAGGGCAATGTATTATCTTTGATTTTAAATTTATTGAAAATTAAAAAACCCGAAGTGAAATTTACTGACGAAGGATCCCCAGAGCAGACAATATATTTGTTTGATGTAACTGTTTTGTGGTTGCCAGTGTTAAAATGGCATTGCTCATGAGTATGCTTTTTCATTATCTTAACAAATTACACTGAGGTGATCCTTAATTGTACATTCATGGAGTGGAGGAGGCTTATTGTTAGTAAAGCCTAAGAGAATACCTGAAATATTACTAATCTTTACTTAATACAAGAAAGGAAAGCTCATATACAGTATTTGCTTTGAGTTTATTCTGTGGTGCTATAGAACTAAATGTGTTCTTATATAAATGCCCTTACAAAGCACTATAAATGATGCTTTTTCTTAAAGAATAGATTGGGGATTTTGTTGGTTTTTTTGTTTTTTTTTTTTTTTACTTATTAAAATATCAGAAAAAAAAAAAGAAAAATATTTCTCGGTTGCTTTTTTTTGACAGCATTTTTGGCATGGCCAGAGTCATCATTTTTCTCTGGTTGCTTTTGCACACAGAATAAGCGTGTCACTTTATATGGCTGGGAAATATGATTGAAATGTCAGATAAACCATTTGTGAAAATGGGACAGATCTGGAATTGAAATTCATCATATATTAAAAGTTCACCGTGTTGAATTTTATCAGTAGCATTGATGACATCAGTGGCCTTGAGTTCATTAACAGTCTTTTCAGCATATAAGAGTGAATACGGGTACTTTGCAATGCATTTTGTGTCATTGTAGCTACCAGGAATATTCTGGTAATTGAGTGTTATTCTTTTTATAAAACTTCATTTTACAGAGTAAGATATAAATATTTGTGGTGTCTAGAGTTTGACCTCAGTTAATAATAAATTCTCAGTGGTGGTGGGAAAGATTAATTAAGAAGATACATTAAGGACTACTAGGTTTCTTCTTGATCATGAACATATGGAAGGCAGCCTTATAAAATTCTGATTACTACAGATGAGTCTTCATTAGTGATTTTACATTGTTCATGTAGTGATGTTATTGTATTTGTCAGTTAGGTATTAGTTAAATGAAAGTATTTCTATACCTCCAGGTAATTTTATTCTTTTTCTTTCTCAGTCATGTTTTTCAGTCACAATGGTTGCATCAACACAATATATTCCCAAAAACAATCAGTTTTTAAATGAAGGAATTAGTAGAATTTTTGGACTCATTGGTCAATTTGCTACTCGTGTAACTTAACGTAATAATCTCAAAGGAGGCATGTCAGTGAGCGCTGTACCAAATTCCTGTTTTGGTGGCAGGTTTTAATTGCTGCCTAGAAATGTGACTGAATTTCAGCGTTAAGGAAACAGAATAGATGTTGTGCTGTGTAGTCCTCATTCAGTAGGGATGAATGATGACAGGCTTAAGATGGAGTCGTAGTTGCTGCAATCAAAAAGTAGGAGCGCTGCTTTACTGGCTTGTTTACTTTCCTCTGTATTGCAGGTGGCCGCTTTTTATTTCAGGGAATGCTACTGCTCTTGAATCATATTCAGAGTTGCTTTTACATATTGTATTTTTACACATTCGGATTGTCACATGCTGATTGTTTTACTTCATAAATATACTCATTTTCCTAGATAATTTAATTAAAGAGATTGTCAATTAAACACAGTATATTCCAATGCTGTGTGCTTAACAGCCTCAGGTTATGATGCTATAAACATCCTCAAGTGTTGATATGAAAAAGTAAAGGTGAACTAAATTTTTCAATAAGGTGTTTATTCATGTCTTCCTTCAGTATATATGAAAATACTGTTTGTACTTCATTTGTGCTTCAAAATTGTATTGAATTTGTCTTACAATCCCAGATACTGAAAGATGAATGTGAAATTGTATCACAGAAAGTAATGCCTTATTAGTTCTGGGAGGTTTTTAACACTTTTCAGCAGGCTAATTCTCTTTCTGCTGTTTAGGGGATATATAAACTCTGAAATTCTTCATCCCTTAATGAAAGGAATTTGTAAATAGAACTTTTTTTTTTTTTTTAGGGAAAGGATCTTCTAATTGATTATATTAAATCATTGCAATTCTGATATATTTTCAGTTGAGGGAAGGTTGCTTATGGAGTTCTTGGGAGGCTTTTCCTTATGAACTGATTCTTGCTGTCTGTTTGGCTTTATGTTGTATGACACTATTTTGAAGGTGAAACTGAATTTGCATGTTACATAATCTGAGAGTTGGTTGGGGGGGTGGTTATTTTTACTTTTTTCATTTAAAAAAGGTTCACCCTAGCAACAGTCCTTGATTACTGTGACATTGCAGAAAAAATGGTTTTGGATGTTTCAGCATAACTGGAACCAGCAATAATATTTGAATTCAAGAATGCCGAGTGTTTCCCTTGTTTGTTCATTTAAAATGTAATGCGCTTGATGTGTTAAAAGTGACTGTGAGGACGTGACTTTTAAAAGTAAAAGAATATATCCTGAAAAGAATATATCTTGACAGGATCAGAAGTCACAGGATTAAAGCTGAGGGCAATCCTGGTGCATTTGGGGGTAAACACTGGCAGTTTTGTTTGTTATTTACTCATTCTTGTGTGTATATCTGGAGAAATTGTGTGTATAGGTGATGATTTAATAGGATTATGACAAACATCAGAAATAAATACTCTTCAGAGTATTAACACAAGTTTTAAAAGGAGACAAAGGAAATAATTTTGTCTTTTTTGGTTTTTACTCTGCTGATTCAAAAAGAGTGACTATGATATGACATAGAGTGCATGTTGTCTTAAATGCTGTTGTTCAAATGTTTAAATGTTTGCTTTCTCCCTTCTACTCTTCTTCCTCAATTGGCACACGTCACAGGTTACTTGAATTTGAAAGATATCTGGAAGTTGCCATATTGTTCAGGATCCCAGTTTCTTTATGGCTGCTTTAAGAAGAAAATCTCTCTTTTTCCTTTCTATTCTAGTGTGCAACAACACTTCAGCAAGCAAATTTTAAGTAGCAGAGTTTGCACAGTTATTGAATGGCTGGAATTGATTGCAAACAAAAATTTAATGTTCCCTAAAAATAAAAAATTTGTTCCTCCCTTCTCCCTTGAAGGAGAAGGGAGGAACATACCTCATACCTCTTTCTGAAAGCAATTTCTGTAGTTAGGTATCTATTTAATTATGGGCAACTAATGTGCTACAAAGTTTCCAAATTAAAATCCAATAAGATGTAAACACTTTTGCAACATGTTTTTATATTTTCTAATACTTTGTTAGGTTTCCTATCTCCAGCAATGCTTATTTTTTGGTGGAGGAAGAGAACTGAATGCTCTTGTGAATTGTCGTATATTGCTAGACTTACGACAATAGCAGTACATACTTCTGTTGTGCTTGGTTTTTTGTACTCTGCAAGTGAAGTTTTTTTCCTTTGGTTTTCCTTTGGGTTTTTTGTTTTGTTTTTTTTTGGTTAATACTTTGACTATGCTGTAGTAAAATCTGTTGGCTGTCACTATTCCCTGTGGTTTTTCTCATTCATAAAGTCGTAACATTTTGTATATGGTAAAATATTTTATGGTATGTCATACTGGCATAAGTACAGTACCTCTCCTACCTGAAAGTTGTAATAGGAATCAATCTATGGGACTGTGGTGGTATTGAGCAGCACTTAGACTTCTATGAAGTAAGCAGACATTTTAAGTCTGAGTTTTAGCATGAGTTTTCTAATCTTTTCAAGCTTATCTTTACAGTAATGTTCATGCTGCATATCAGTTGATATCAAGTGATATCAATTTGCTTAAAAATAGATATTGGTCTCTATTCACTGCTTTATTTTAATTTTCTCCTACATATGAACAAGAAAAAGAAGAAAACCCAAAGCAAGCTGCAAGTCTTCAGAGATGCTAAGGGACAAAAAAATTGCATTTAAGTGCTCAGAGTGCTAGAATTTGTTTATAAGTGCGGTTCTGATTAAATAACAATTCACTCACTACACACAGGCCCTAACTCCCAATGCACCAATTAAGGTGGGGAAAACAGATGATGATGATACTGTTATTACTATTGTTCTTACTATTACTATTATTAATTTTGTCCCAATATAATGACAGTAAATTAATCAATCTGTGAAAGGAAATCACTCACAAGCATTTTTCTCTGTAAGAATTTACTGTCATATTCAAACAGGGAAAACAGGCCATAGAAACTTCATCAGTTACTGTGTTCCATTCTGCTCTGCTGATACCAGACTTCCATTCAGAAGGAAATATTTTTCATGTATACACTATGCAAGAATTCACCAAATGTGTACCATTAAAATATCTAAACTATCTTAAAAATTAGGTGGTATAGCATCTGTTTCTTCTCCCCCACTTCAGACCCGAAGGCCAGACTGCAGCAGTGTGAGAGGCTCCAAAACCAGCATGAATGTGCAGCAGCAATGGCAGTGCTCACTTTGGCCACCACGTTATTTAATGCCTCTGAGAC